>CM023452.1:34460145-34585145 GCA_013339765.2 Haemaphysalis longicornis | reverse complement strand
TGAAGCGCTATTTTCTGTCGACTGCCAAGGCGACCGTTTTCTGGTTGAGGAAGTCAACTAACTTTCGGCGTTTAAATTATGTCGAACTCATTTTTTCGAGAAGAACCCTACAAAATCTGAGTACTTAGATTGCTTCAAGGTCGAAAACCTTTCAGGAATGAAGTTGGGAGCGTGCACTACAGAATGATATACGCCCTCGTGATTAAGAAGTAAAAATGGATGCGGCTTCGCTCAGCTAACCTTGGATATGCAACGCAAAAGCTTGGCTTCTGGCTGAGTCTTGGTTTGGCTTGGTTAACCTTTGGGTAAGCTGTATTGCCGACCATGTCTAAAAGCCGTTCGGTTTCGTGCAACGTTCACAGAAGGAGACCGGGTGAACGCGGCGTTCATTCATGGCGAACGCACCCGTTCCTCTTCGCGGGCGCGAGACGAATCACGTCGCTCGAAACGACCCAGCGCCGCATGCATGGGAGGCTCCGGGGGTGGTCGGATGCCCGCGCAGCGGCGGCGGTGGCGGCGACCACCGCTCTCATGTTGCGCAGAACGGCTGAAAACGTGGCCTTGTGCGCAGCGCCGACAGCGGGCTTGGCGAATCACGCGATGCGCTTCCAGGGTGGAGTCGAAATGGGTTGTGTCTCCGGTCAAAAGGTCACCTTGCGCATCCTCCACGAAATGGCTGGACGAAAGCAGTAAAGCTTTGCTTTAACACGTTGGCGCAATGCACTGAGTGATAGTTTTTCATTCACTACTTTAAGCATAGCCGCACGGCGGCGCAGAGGTACGCAGCAGCGGGGCAGCTTTTCGCACAGAAGATGCTTTTAAGTGAAAAGATACAGACCGGAGCCCTTGCGACAGCCTAAGAAATAACAGCAGCAGGGCTAGAAGTGCTCTATTATCTCACTAGACATCTGAATTCTGACTTCAGGTTTTACTCATCATCAGCAACAACACCCTATCTATACCCGCTGCAGGACAAAGTCCTCTCCCATTGACCTCCACCCGCTCGTGTCTTGCTCTGCCCGAGTCCATTCTTTGCCTCCGGATTTTGTCATTTTTGTCTCTCCTATCGAGTAACGGCCTTCCTCTTTTTCCTGTCTCGTCTCTCGGTGTCCTTTCTTTTACTCTCGTGATGCACCTGTTGTTGATTCGTCTCACTACACGGCCACCCCAAGTCCACTTCTTTTTCTTTATAACTATGATATCTTCTACTCGAGCTTTCCCTTTGTTCCACTATGCTTGTTTCCTGCTCCTAAGAGTTTCCCAATCCTTATTCGCTCCATTGCCCGCTGGGTCGACCTAAGTTCGCTTTCCAGTTGCCTCGTAAGGCGCCATATTTCTGCTCCACAGGCCATAACCGGCAGCGCGCATTGGTTTTATACTATTCCTTTCAAGGAGAGAGGGAATATACTCTTTATTATTTGCGAGTGCTTCCCGAACGCACACCAGCCCATTGCTATTCCGCGCCGGATTTCTATCTCATGGTCGGGATCAGCCCTGACCATCCGGGGAAGATAGTTGTGCAAAGGGCCCGTGCAGCCAGCCGCAGTCAGGGGACCCCGGCCTCGGGAACCCCTTCACCGGGCCGGTGCCCTAGCGACTGTCCTTGTTGTTGTCAATAAAGATTTCATTCACTCATTCATTCATTCCACTTGTTCTAGCGTTTCGTTATCTATGCTGAAGAGGGCGCATTCAGTACCTTTGTTTATCATTACTTCAGATTTATTCATAATTAATTTAGCCCTATATAGGGCGCAGCTTTCCGATTGAAGTTCTTTTGTCATTTTTCCAATTGTTCTGCAGATTCCATGAGCAAGACCATCTCCTCTGCAATCCTAACAGTTTTAAGGAAGAAGCCGTGGACTCGGTGAGCTTGGGCCTCTTACATTTATTGACGGTGCGCAAGGCCCGGTCGGAACTAGGGAGTTGCAATGACATGCGCCTGACCGGGTGCGCAGGCGCAGTCCTGTTCCATCTCTCTTGCGGCAACTCTGACGCGCCGGTCCACGCACCGCTCATGATGATGGTAGGATACCGGTTTTGATGATGATGATAATGATGATAGTGGCGCTTATAGCAGATTAGATTGCCATCACTACAAGTTCAACTATTCTCTCAAATTATCCGTCAAACCGCTGCGTTTTCCTCAGTCAAGTTTTTTTTTTCAGTTGCCTCTCCAGACATGCTGCGAAGAATTTCGGTGAGATGGTATATCCTGTTGCACTCCCGTTCGAATCTAGAAGATTAAGCTTTGCTTGTGAAGGATTATCCTGCCAGTGCATCCGTCGTATGTGTCTTCCAGGAGTCGTACGCAGGCATCCTGTATTCCTTGGTCTTTTAACGATTTCAACACTGCTGCAGTGTCTATTGAATCAAACGGTTGCTCATAATCCATAGACGCCATGCAAAGTGGTTTACTGTGCTCTGGGAATTTTTCGATTACTTAATTGGCGACACGGATGTGATGCAAGACAGCGCATTCCTATTCTGGGCCGGTTTCCTTCCTCGCGGTTGGGATCAGCCTTGACCTACTGTTCTATTCTTCTACTTGTTGTTGCGCTTTGTTATCAATGCTGAAGAGTGCGAATTCAGCATGTTTATTTGTCATTTCTTTAGATTCATTTACATTTATATTTAGCCCTATGCCGAAGCTCTCTGATTGTACTTCTTCAATCATTGTTTGCGAAACTAATATATTTAACTGTTCGATCAAACCACCATTCGGCGCGTATTCAACTGCCACAAATGTAGACATTACATCCAAGAAAAGTTGCATTTTATCTCTGTCACGTAGTATTTCTAAACTTCGTGGGTACTCTAAAAAACAAGTGAATATTGCAAAGATTTCACATAGAGATAAATTCTGTCACTTGGCAGAGTGAGCTGTCAATGACTTCGAGGAAAACGATAAATAATGCTTACAATGTCGCCTAGTGGAAATATTTCTCCCTCTTCTGTATTATTTGTCCCCTCCAGGGAACGCTCAGCAGATTTCGGCATACACTGCAAAAAAGAAATAGTTACAACTCAAGTTGCTGAACCCTTTTTGATGCTGAAGCTCGGGCGACCAGTCTTACCTACTTCCACTTCGTATGCGGGAAACTTTTGTGACATTATGGTGGGCAGCGATCACGTGATTAAACATCAAACTGACATATAGGGAATCCTGAACATATTACGCTGTGGCCATATGAACAATCGGCAAGGGGTTTCCAAATTTACCCAGCACACGAACAGTGTATTCGGGTTACTAAGGTCCAGGGTGAGGTCCAAATATTCTATGCAAGTGTCTTTACTTGCCACGAGAGACAGCCACCCTGCGGGGATGCCAAATTGTGTAATTTGTTTTGTTTAAAGCGTTGTTTTCATTCCAGATGTATTATTCATCTTGGTCGTAATGCCTCCAGTGCTTACTTCTTAAGGTAGCCATATTAAATTAACAATTTTGTCTTCTTAGCGAGAAATTCGGACCCCTTGGAGATTCTCACAACAGAAGCACAAAAAAATTGGCCGCGTATCTGCTCCTTTCGTTGCAAATGTCGTCAAAGACGATAGTCTTTGTAGACATTTGCCAAGGAAATGCCCCCCTTTGCTTTCCCGCTCACCTCCCATGCTGTTCCTGTACCGTCGAGCTCATCCCAAGATAAACACACTAAAGGTTTGCACAAGGCGATTTGAATTTACCGCGTTCCACTGCTACAGGCTGCGTTCCTCGATGACAGCGCTGCAGTACGGCCGAGACGAGCGTGAATTGAGGCGGCCGACTACAAGGTTTATAGAACCCCGTGGCCGTGCTCCACGTGCGTTCCAAGCAGAACGTGGAACCTAGCTAGTGGAACCTTTCGGTGCTGTTGCCGCGTGATTTTTCGAATGCCGCCAGGAGGCGGCGGTTTTCTGCAGTAGATGTAGAATATCATTTGCTATCGAAAAACCAAGCATCCATGAATTTTTTAATAAAGGAAGACTAAATATCCCTTGTGTATAAATTTCCTGTCTTATATTTGCATATTGTCTTGTTCTTGTTCAACAAAGTTGACAACTATGAACATATAAACCGGGCTTAGACGTTTAGATTTGGCTGTGAGTATATAAGACTATTGCGCAATATCCACTTTACTTTGGCCGTGTGGCTGAACAGACAGACGGAGAGACAGACCAAAATTTCTGTGTTTAAGTAGGCCAAGAAAGACTATCGTCTTTAAAAAACAATATGGCGTGATGTAACAATAACAACGCCAGTTGTTATGGCGGCGCAGATGATGATTTTTAATGCAGTTTGCCATCACATTATTACCCCATTTCTCGTATCTGTAGCTTTGTTCGCGCAAGCTTGCGGAGCGATAACAAGCTATCGCTCGAGCTACCTGCGCCGGCCTGCGCCACTTCGCGGCCGCGGCCGCCGCTCACCCAGCGACCGTGCTGGTGGTATACGCGGCTTCCTCAGCACGCCTGTCGTGTGCGGGGCGCATTTTCGCGTCCAATGTAATAAGAAGCTATAAAAATAGAGTGCTTGCAACCGCTCTAGAACTTGAGTCACGGACAGCTGCCCAACGAGCAGACAAAATCCCGCCGCCTCCGCCGCCAAGCATCGGATCGTTTGTAGCTCGCGAGTAGAAGCTCCGACCTCCGAACCGAGTGGTGCGCCGTAGAGAAACCGTGACGTAGGGGTCACGTGGCGCACACTCCTAGGAGCCAAAGGGCGAATTTCTCCGTCGTGTGAATACCACTTTACGCAGGGAAAAAACGAAGACTGTGGCTTGCGTTCCGTCCAGACGGGACGGAACGAACCACAAGTGCTAAAGTTCCGTCCAGACGGAACGGAGCGCTGCGGGTTACCCTTCCGTCCAGACGGAATACAACTGACAGCTTAGCGTTCCGTCCAGACGGAGCCTGCGTGAAATTTGTACAGTTCTGTCCAGACGAAAGTAAAACCGGCTGATTAGAAGTCATGCTCAGTCTTCAGATTTGGTGTAGAAGTTGCGCCTCGAATAATGGCACTATTGTAGCGGGTTAGATTCCTTCCGGACATGCTTTTTTGTGTAGTTGTGCCAGTGTTTTGTAACAGCTAGATGAGAGCAGTCGGTCTTGATTTTGCGCTCAACCGGCCGCTCTGCTACCGCTCACTAGAGCCAAAGCCGACGTATCCATCACCAGAGTACCGATGATCTGTAGTTCGTAATGGTGATTACTAACTAACGCTTATTCTGGCTAGTCAGTGAGCGGAAGCGGTTCGTTCGGTTGGATAAATATCAAGAAGGACTGCTGCCGCTGCTTGTTGTGAAGCGGGCGTGGTCGATGTAGCGGCTTGAAGTTCAGTTTGACAGAGTTAGAGTTAGTCCTATTGCCTTTCTTGAGTTTTGTTGATTTTTACCAAACTGGTCAAACCGCTACCGCTCATTGACTAGCTAGCCACATTTGGTTAATAGTCACTCTCAATGATTACAGATGATCGGCCGTCAAACGAGCCGCCGAGCTCGATCACGCCCGCTTCACAACAAGCACCGACAGCAGTCTTTCCTGATATTTACCCAGCTGAACGAACCGCTTCCGCTCATTGACTAGCCAGAATAACCGTTAATTAGTAATCACCATTACGAACTACAGATGATCGGAACTCTGGCGATGGACACGTCGGCCTTGGCTCTAGTGAGCGGTATCGGGGCGGCCGGTTGAGTGCCAAATCAATACCGACTGCTTTCACCGCGTCAGTTGTAAAGTGGGCGCGCAGTTAGCTGTTACAGAACGCTGGCACGACCAAGCAAAAAAAAGCAAAGCATGCCCAGGAAAAATCGAACCCGGTACAACAGTTCCATTATCCGAGGCGCAACCTGTACACCAAATCTGAATTTTTTTTCTTTAATGAATGGGAATTTTAGAAAACTTCAGAAGACAAGACAGTTAGCACACAATATAAACACTGACAGACAGCAAAGGGCAAAGACATCAGTCGAATAAAGATCAACACTCAGGCAAGCAAACGCACGCATCCAAAAGAGGCAGCCAATCTGGTGGATCACTCTGCGCAGCATAAACGCTCGGCACCAACGCCGCCTGTTCCCGAAAAATGCACTTGGTCGGCCTAGGGGGTTCTGCATGCCGATCAGTCATGCGGCACTTCCACAAGCTAAACAATCCTAGGAGAACGAAAACGTCCTATGGCACCCGATTAAAATCTTCAAATGGCAGGAAGAGAATGGTGTACGGGGTGATGCCAATGTCCTTTTTAAGTGTCCGCCGCAAAACGTCCCAGAAGAACACAGCGTCCCGGCACAACACAAAACAATGGTTAATTGTCTCTGGTTGATTACAGAGGCGACAATTGTCCGACCAAGGAATAGACATTCCCTTTTCGCGCAACCATGTCTTAACTAGGAGTGTGGAAGAACGAAGCTTGAAAAAAAATGTTTTTGCATTTGGCGGGATACACATGCTCATTACGCGTTTTAAAACATTGCTTTTCTGGTGGCCTAAGTAAGGCTGGCGATAAACAGGCAGCGGGAATAGACTTTCAATGAGAGTGTTCGTCATAGTTTTCCTGACATGCTGAACAGATATTCCAAGGAAAACGGCGCGGTAAGAAGGTAAATGACTCCACGACCTCTTTGAGAAATCCCCATGGAGGCTTCCTATTGACTTCACCCGTACAAAGAAGCAAAAAAGGCAAATGGAGACTTATGCGCTGCTGAAATACAGTTAGTAAAAGTGGGTGATCAACCAATTTGTAGAAGAAAAAAACGAGACACAAGTTGGTGCACAAAGAAATGCATAAGCCCAACACCCCCTGCCTTTAAAAGAAGAAACAAGCTGTCCCTGCGCATAGGTTCCCATTGAGAACCCCACACAAATGTTGCAAAAACTCTATGTAGGTCCTGAACTTTTGTTCGCGCACCGTGAAGCACTTGAAGCACATAAAGGAGCTTTGTGGCAAGGAAGACGTTACACACTCTTGCACGTGCAAACACAGAGAGGTCTCGCCCATTCCATGCCTGCGATGTGCGCTTAACTTGCGTGAGCGCTGATGACCAATGAGGCCCTGTGTTCCGTATTTGATGTAACGGCACGTCGAGGTGCTGAAGTGGGGCGCTATCTCAAATAATACCAGCGAATCTGGATAGTTTCGTTCCCCATTGTTCGATCCAAAATCCCTTAGTTTTTTACATATTAACATCCCCTCCAGACACATCGTAGAACTGCTTAGTCACTGTAAGGGCTTTCTGGTCACTCCTTTTGTCAGCGCAAAAATACGCTATATCATCTGCATAAGCAAGCACCTCAACTTTGCACGATTGTAAGCAAAAACCTATCACTCTTTGAGGCTCGAGGTACAATGCGAACAGCAACGGTGACAGGGGGCAGCCTTGTCTGACAGACGACTTGAACGCAATCGGCTTAGACAGAATACGATTGACGGTAAGCTGTGTACTGCACCGATCATAGCACAGCTTGATGCCCTTATATAACACATCACCTAAGTTGACTGCTGCCAGAAGTACGAATAAGAAATCGTGAGAAACCCGATCAAACGCTTTTGCAAGGTCAATTTGTATTAGGGCCACCTGATCTACCGAATCGGACACGCACTCCAAGACAGAACGAGTGATATGAATATTTGTGTGAATACTCCTGCCCTGAATACCGCAAGTTTGGTGGGACCCCACTAAACTATTGATTACAAATTGAAGGCGCCTAGATGGATCACTCTGCGCAGCATAAACGCTCGGCACCAACGCCGCCTGTTCCCGAAAAATGCACTTGGTCGGCCTAGGGGGTTCTGCATGCCGATCAGTCATGCGGCACTTCCACAAGCTAAACAATCCTAGGAGAACGAAAACGTCCTATGGCACCCGATTAAAATCTTCAAATGGCAGGAAGAGAATGGAAAAATTTTGTAATCAACGTTGCAGAGGAAGATTGGTCGGTAACTCTCTACATACCTCAGTTTCTCTGCATCCGCAGTTTTGGGGATTAGCACCGTGTGTCCTGAATAAAAGGTTCGCGGCAAGATATTATGATCATAGGCAGCCGTAAATACGTCCAAGAGAACTGGATCAAGGATACCAGAAAACTTCTAATAGAACTCCCCACCAAGGCCATCTGGCCCGGGGGTCTTGTTAGTCTTAAGCGCGGACATGGCATCCTTAACTTCCTCCAGTGTAATAGGCCCTGCCACCATCATGCACTCATCCTCTGTAAGGCTGGAAAGTAAGTCTATGAGGGAATGGAACTTTAAATGCCGAGTATTACCACTGGACCCTCCAAATAACGTGCTGTAATGTGTGGGGAAAGCACTGACAATCTCAATTGCTTCAGTATACCTAACACTGTTATAATAAATTTCAATTATCTCCTTTGCAAGAGCGGATTAGCGCTCATCACTAAGACACCGGCGAGAAGGATAACTATCAAAGAACATTTCAGTTCTTGAAGGAATTAAGGCACCATGATACTTTTCAGCTACATATTTTTGCAATTGTCCTTTAACAATCCCAATGTCTTCCAAAGTTGATCTCGCATTGACAGCTTCCAGTTCGTGAAGTGCCACTAATGTACAGGAAAGTTCCCGTACATGAAAGTGTTTTGAAAATGAAAGCCGAGCTGACTCCTCTATTGCGCCACTGCTAATTTCTTGTTTAAAGAGATCCCATTTCTGATACAGAGATAGTTCGGGAGTTGTTAGAATATGGTGTAAGCAACCAGATACCCTTTGGAAAAAATTTCGTCCACCAGTAGAGAGGTATTAAATTTCCACAGATCCCATTGAGTCGGCTTGTTACGTGGTCTTGACCTACCGCCGAAGTAGATTGAGACCATACAGTGGTCAGTAAAAAATATGGGTCCTACATTATAGTCCGAAACGCCAGAAACTTCCTCTGCTGATATATATATATATATATATCCTGTCAAGGCGGGCATTTGAACTGCACTGAAAATGAGTAAAGTGCACTGTACTTCCTTTCATTTGACCGACATCAACAAGACCATGCTCGTGCACTAAATCGGCCAGTGTGGCAGCACTACGGTCATAGCGCGCAGCTGGCCTAGAACGATCATGCTCACTGCAGACACAGTTGAAATCGCCCATAAAGAGAACCTTTCGTTGTTTTTGAAGGAACTGCCCCAGCGACAAGAAAAAGGTGTCACGTTCCCGACAATTAGCGGGTGCATAGAGGCAAATTATACGCCAATCAACACCCCCAAGGACAAGGTCACAGCAAATAAAACGCCCTGAAGTATCTACAGTGCAGGAGGACAAGAAAACCCTACTTGCTTTGCTGATGAAGAGGAAACATCCGCCAGACAAGCCTGCGGAATGAGTGACGCATACACTATAATGTTCTAAAAAGGGCTCTAATGCGGTGTGTCCTCACCACCGCAAAGCTTTGTCTCCTGAATAGCGGCGATGCTTACGTCCATTCATTTAAGGAGACGTAAGAGCTGAGACTGTCTTTTGTTCCTGAATCCTCTCACATTAATCTGAAGACTGAGCATGGCGTCTAATCAGCCAGTTTTGCTTTCGTCTGGACGGAACTGTACAAATTTCACGCTGGCTCCGTCTGGACTGAACGTTAAGCTCTCAGGTGTACTCCGTCTGGACGGAAGGATCACCCGCAGCGCTCCGTTCCGTCTGGACAGAACTTTAGCACTTGTATATGGTTCCGTCTGGACGGAACGCTAGCCACAGCCAAAAAAGAAACCTAATTTTGACGACTGAAGCTGGTTTGCTTTCATTGTGTGAATGCGCTCATTACGCGATTAGATACGGTAGACTGTTGCCTGGGCCATCGCGTTGGCTTGCGTGGCGACCCTTTCCGTTCACCGTTTATTTAACCTACGAAGCATACCCCCACCTGCCCACGGGAATCTCTAAGACTCCTGTGTAGCAGGTGTGGAGACGGCCTTTCCGTGATGCACGTGCTTCTCCAATGCAACGCACTCCGCCCAACACGACACAAACACTTCACCGAAGTCTGCAGACAACACCTCCCACCACACCCAGCGTTTTTCCTCTCTGACGATATCATGTTTTCCGTCCAGCGTGTTTTCAACTATTTAGCAGAAGTTAAATTTTTAGACCTAATTTTATACCACGCACAATCACAACCTGGCCTTCTACACCAGCCATGCTGATTGTCTTTCCCTGATTTTACTTTTGTTCTTATAACCGATTTTAGTGTTTACCTATTTATCTCTAATATATAACAACTGTTTTAGCGCTCTTTGCGCTCAGTCGGCCTTGCGCCATAAAAATCCAAACATCATATGCAATTGTCTTATATTGTGGCCCCTCCTGACCACGATAACTTTTGTACCGCAATATCCATGGGCGCGCGCCAAGGCGGCTTGAAGCTGCTGCTGCGGAGGCACTCGAAAGGATTACTGCGTGGGCTAGGCATGATAAAACAGGAATTAAATCAACCCCGACAAATGTTTCAGTTACTTAACGCGACGGGTCAAAATTGGTCCTGTTACTTGTCACGAAAGGTGACAAGGAGATGTGCACCACAAACCGACAGTTGGCCTTCAGGAAACGTCCTTAAGCCACGTGTCGGAGACGCAGCTGCTAGGTGGGGTTTTTGACAATGGCTTCACTTTTGTCTCCCCTACAAACCGCGTGAAAGCATTGGTCAGGAAACTAGCGCTCTCGATCACTCGGTTCTCCCGAATTCACACCATCATTAACAAGCAACATCTCCGCATGTTAGGTCACCTCATCATCTTGCCTGCGGTGTCATACGCGGCCCTGTTTGGTGGTACGCGACTGAGCATCACATGTTGAAGTGTAAAGTACGTTCGCTTCTCTGGTCGACGCTGTTTGCTGTAACTAAAGCATACACAACCATGATGACTATGTCCAAGAAGTGACCGCCAACACATTGCCGTTGGACATCGACCTCGATGTTCAGGTCCGAATGCTTGTTTTATTCTGAGCGGCCATTCATCACGTTTCACTTCGTCGAATATAGGCATTTGGACGTGGACCTGCCTATTGACACCCCTGTGCATCCGACAAAGTCTCTACGTATTAGGTGTGAGTGGCTCATAGCCACAAACACCAACCGTAGACTTCATATTCCTGGTATCCATGCTTTCACTGCCGGCTCCTATACTTCTACCTCAGCTGACGCGGCCTTCGTCGTCATGTTTGGCCGCGCTACTGTGGAAGTAATGTGCGATCATCATCTTCATCATAATCCTCACCACCACCAGCATATCTACGCCCACTGCAAGGCAAAGTCCTCTCCCATTAATCTCTAATTACCCCGGTCAAGTGCTAACTGCGACCAATTTATTTCCGCAAACTTCTTGATCTCATCTGCCCATCGAACTTTCCGCCGCACCCTGCTACGCTTGCTTTGTCTAGGGATCCGCTCTGTTACCCTTAATGACCAACGGTTATCTTGCCTTCTAATTACACGCCCTGCCCACGTCCATTTCTTCTTCTTAATTTCTACTAATACGTCCTTAACACGCGTTTGTTCCCTGACCCACTCCTCTATCTTCTTGCCCCTTAATGTTACACCTATCATCTTCCGTTCCATTGCTCGCTGACTCGCCCCAATTTCAGTTGAGCCCTCTTAGTGAGCCTCCAAGTTTCTGCCCCGTAGGTGAGTACCGGTAAGATGCAGCTGTCTTACTTTCCTCTGCAGGGACAATGGTAGGCTGCCATTCATTATTTGAGAATGTCTGCCGAATGCACTCCAACCCATTCTTGTCCTTCCAGTTATCTCTCCCTCATGGTTGGATCCGGAGGAGTCCCAACTTGGCCTAAGTAGTTATATTCGCTTACCACTTCCACTTCCTCGCCACCTATCTCAATCCGCTGTTCTGTACCGAGGTTATTGATCCTTACTTTAGTTTTCTGCATATTAATTTTCAGGCCCACGGTTTTACTCTGTTTGTCCAGTGCGGTAAGCATGCGATATCGGCTCATAAACCCTGTCCCACCGATGGAGGGCGCAGTGGTGTCGCGGAGCGGGCTTACTCTTTCTCCCGCTAGGGGAGGAAGCCCCCTGCCGCTGACATTTAGCTGCTGACTCTTTCGCGCTAACCATATATTTGCGCGGCGGCGACGCTGCCGTTCTCGGACGAGCGCCCATTGAACCACACCTCCATTGTTTCCTCAGGTTTCAAACTGGGTGGAGTTGGGTTTTGTTTCAATTACTCTTTACATCGGCGGCCATTTTTGTACCGGACAAGAGCACCCACGACCACAACAACGGCAGTTTTTCGACCACATGGGCCCCTAAGGTTTCCTTCTTAAAGAGACACTGTAGTGAATTTGTCAGTCAAGCTCTCGGTTTTGCATGTACTGCGTCGACTGGCTCAAATTAACACCCTTTTCATCGTTTATCCGGTTTATAAGTCTGTGATTATTTTATAAAGAGCGAAAGAAGAAAAACTACCATGCGCGGTCAGCGAGGCTGTGAGGACGGCAGGAGATGCACCTTGACTGGACGATGTCCAAGTTTATCATTCCAACAAGTTTTGGTTTTGGTTCTGTAAAACAACATGCTTTATATCCGACGGCATTGTTGGATGGGCATTCTCGATATCTCAGTAATCGTCGTACCGCGCTTCTGCCATGTTGTCGGCTGTAAAATGCCTAAGTTAAGCCTCCCAGGACGGCTTGGAATTGTAGCACTCACTAGCCGAGGACTACGCAGTGGATAAACGCCCTCCGCGTCACCGCAGACGCTCAAATGCCATGCGCTTTTCCCCCATATTTGGAATTTGCCTCACTCGTGTCTGTATCGTAAAAAGCGTGTTCGCACGAGACCAAGGGTCTGTTGATTCTAGGCCTGTGCCCACTGCCCGCAAGCAGTCGGTGCTTATGGCAACAGCATGCCAACGAGAACTCGCTAGCGCGTCTGTGAACTAGTTCGTGGAGCAGTGAACGTTACGGCTCAAAAATGGTGAACTCAGTATAGAAAACATCCGCTGAAAACGAAAAAGTTACCTTACAAAAAAAAAGAAACAATGTACCCTCGAGGATTCGAACTTGTGACTTGCTAAATAACATACCTAGCGCTCCAGACCAGTCGGAGACTGGCTGTTTTTTTTCTTTGTTGCATGAAAATTTTAGAAAAAAACTCAGACAACACAATTAACACATAATATAAACACTAGCCGACAGCAAAGGGTAAGCACGTCAGTCTAACAAAGGTCGGCACAATTTCAAAACTCAGGCAAGTAAACGCACGCATCCAAAGGATGCAGCCACTCCGGTGGATCACTCTGCGCTTCATAGACGCTCCGTACCAACGCCGCCTGTTCCCGAAAAATGCACTTGGTCGGCCTAGGAGGTTCAGCATGCCGATCAGTCATGCGGCACTTCTACAAGCTAAACAATCCTACGAGAACAAAAACGTCATATGGCACCCGATTAACATCCCCAAATGGCAAGAAGTTAATGGTGTAGGGGGTGATTTCAATGTCCTTCTTTAGTGTCCGTTGCCAAACGTCCCAGAAAAACACCGTGTCACGGCACAGCACAAAACAATGGTCAATGGTCTCTGGTTGGTTGCAGAAGAGGCAATTGTCTGACCAAGAGATCGACATTCCTTTTTCGCGTAGCCATGTTTTAACCGGAAGCGTTTGCGAATGGAGCTTAAAGAAAAACGTTTTGGCATTTGGCGGCACGCACATACGCTTGAGACGGTCTAAAACATCATTCTTATGGTCCCGCAAGTATGGCTGGCGATAAAGAGGCACGGGGAATAGATTATGAATTAAAGTGTTCGTCATAGCCTTCCTTGAAAGTCTAAACAGGTACTCCAGAGAAAATCGAACAGTAAGGAAATGAAAAGTATCCACAACTTCTTTCAGAAAACCCCATGGTGGCTTCTCGTTCACCTCACCCGTAGAAACAAGAAGAAATGGTAAATGGTAACTTTGCGCTCTTGAAGTATAGTACGTAAAAGTGGATTCTCCGCCAGAAGAAAAACCGAGACACATGATGGTGCACAAACAAATGCATTAACCCAACACCACCAGACCCTAAATGAAGAAACAAATTATCCCTGCGCATTGACTCCCATTCAGATCCCCACACGAAGGTAGCAAATACTCTGTGTAGAGGCTTGACTTTCGCATGCACACAGTGCAGTACCTGAAGCACATAAACAAGCTTTGCTACCAAGAAGACATTGCAGACTTGCGCACGGGCAAATATAGAAAGTTCTCGCCCCATCCATGCATGCGAGGCACGCTTGACATGCGTGAGTGCTGAAGACTAGTGTGGCCCTGAGTTCCTTATTTGGTGCAAAGGCACGCCAAGGTACTCAAGCGGAATGTTGTCCCAATTAATACCAGCAAATTTGAAAGGTTTGGTTCCTCACTGGGTAAACTAAAACCCCTTAGTTTTCTCCATATTCATGGCTGCTCCAGACACGTCACAAAACTCATTAGTCAAGATATGGGCTTCTTGAACACTACGCTTGTCAGCAAAAAAATAGCGATGCCATCAGCATACGCCAGAACTTTCACTTCACATGACGCTAATGAAAAACCCCGTACCCTTTGGCTCTGTTGTATGCTAAGGCAAAGAGGCTCTACGTACAGTGCAAACAGTAGAGGCGGTAGAGGACAGCCCTGTCTAACAGACGACCTGATCTGAACTGGCTTCGAGAGAACGCGATTGACGAAAAGTTGTGTAGTACAATTCTTGTAGCAAAGCCGAATGCCTCGATGCAGCAGATCACCCACATTATCCGCTTCCAAAAGTGTGAATACAAAATCGTGAGACACCCGATCAAATACTTTGGCAAGGTCAATTTGGATAAGGCCCACCTGTTCAACCGAATCAGACACGCATTCCAATATAGAACGAGCAATATGTATATTCGTTTGAATGTTTCTGTTCCGAATACCGCACGTTTGGTGAGACCCAACTAAACTAGAAATTAGCTGATGAAGACGGTTAGATAAAACTTTTCCAAATATTTTATAGCCAACATTGCAGACGGAGATTAGCCGATAGCTTCTACAGATCTCAGCTTGTGTTCAACCGCAGTTTTTGGTATTAACAATTTGTGCCCTAAGTAAAAGGTTGGTGGCAAAGCACCGTGATCGTATGCGGCTATGAATATGTCCAAGAGGACTGGAGCAAGGATGTCAGAAAACTTCTGATAAAATTCCCCGCGCAGTCCATCCGGTCCGGGGGTCTTGTTTGTCTTAAGCGAAGAGATGGCAATCTTAACCTCTTCCAGTGTAATAGGGCCGCAAACCCGGCACGCTAATCATCCGCAAGTCTT
Source organism: Haemaphysalis longicornis (assembly GCA_013339765.2). Lineage (NCBI taxonomy): Eukaryota > Metazoa > Arthropoda > Arachnida > Ixodida > Ixodidae > Haemaphysalis > Haemaphysalis longicornis. Next base: position 34,569,894 of record CM023452.1, on the reverse strand, counting down.
GGAAGTGCACCAATGAGAGAATGAAAGCCATGCTCTTGGCTCACGACATTGGACCCACCAAATAACCTGCTGTAATGAGCATGGAATGCACCGGCATTATCAGCTGAGTCGGTATACCTAGTACCATTATAAATAATCTCAATTATCTCCTTTGCAAGAGCCGATTGGCGCTCAGCACACATCGAGCGGCGAGTGGAATAACTGTCAAAAAAACCTTCGTGTTCTGGACCGAATTAAAGCACCGTGGTATTTTTCAGAAACATATTGCTGAAATTGTCCTTTAGTTACGCCAATTTCATCTATACATGATCCAGGCATTACTGCCTCCTGTTCATGAAGGTCCACCAATGTACGGGAAAGTTCACGAACATGAAAGCGTTTTAGAAACGCAAGACGAGCTGACTCTTCTATAGCCGAGTTTCTCACCTCTTGCTTACAAAGATCTCATTGTTGATAAAATGAAAGGTCAGCTATTGCAACTCTGCCAGTACTGTAAATATAAGGTATATAATGGGTAACCAGTTTCAGTTTTATTTAGTTTTAGCATTTCAAGCAGTTTAGGTGACTATTTGTTCTATAGCGCTCGTGCAGTAGGCATCCCCCAAATTACCACAATATCTCACGTCTAGCAATGCATTTCTTAGACGGAAAAGCGTTCGCAGATGTGTGGTCATGCTGCTGACCGCTGTGCTTGTTCTTCCAGCGCAAAAAAGTGCTTCGTGCTCCCTAGTTCTACGCTGTACCGTAAACGTTTCAGTTGATTTTATTTCCTTAGTACCTATATTGACTTCGCTGACTCTTCTCCCGCCTTCAGGTGGCCTTAGATTATTCTACTAGCGTACCAGTCAGCGAAGCGTCGCATGTGCGCTTGTGCACCGCTTGTGTGGAGCGACCTTAACTGGGAGCTAGGTTTAAATGTGCAAACTAACCAAGTAAAGAAAGGCACATTCTTCCTTTCACAAACGTGTCGTGGCTTCGTTTCAACTGAGCGAACGAATTGCGACGACCCGTCGACGGCTGGCGGACTAAACTATATTATCTCTATGGACTAAACGCTGGCCGACTGACTCTGCCGGAAGGTCGGCGAGCCGTGCAGTAGCTCGAGTCAAGGCAAGTCACCTCCTTCTGACGTCACACGAAAACGCCACAGAAAATGGCCGAGGGATGCAGAGAGGAGGACGGCATTTTCGAATTGATTTTTCTAGTAAATAAATTTCGTAAACGCACTCAGAATGGTCGAAACATGGCCTATGGTCTCCGGACTACAATTTGCGCTAGTAATCCCGCAATGTTCACAAATCCCTTCAGCGTCCCCTTAATAAAGAAGGGCCTACCAGACACCTCGAGGGCAGGCTTTGTTATAAAGCACTCATTCATCGTTTCACCTTTGTGACTTGCACACTAAAATGTTCGGAAGCACTCAGTTATCGCAGTGCCTTTGCACATGTCATTCTTCTGGATTTATTCGACGCAGTTAATTTATTTTCTCTCTGTGTAATTATATGGTGGGTAATTTCTCACTAGCAGCTCCAGTCGGCTTTCAGAAAGAGTAGAAATACATGGCCTTACATCAACGCCAAATGGACAGTTGTCGAAAAACAGCTGCAGCGCTGAAAAACAAGAAAGAACCATTAGCGCTTCAAGTTGCTTTGGGACAAACGCGGCAATATTAAGTTGCTTGAAGATCTCAAGAAGTGCTATTCAAGTCGAGGCGAGGCTTTCACAGAGGGAGACGTAATTATGTCACTTGAGTCCTGAAAATGTCTCTCCGTCTTCCTATCGAACACAGACACTTGAAAGAGGGTTAATAAAACAGCGATCTTCTTAACATATCTTTGTCCAGCGCATTTAATGTGCGTCGTTATTCTGAAATACGCAAACATAAGAAATGCTTCCGCACAGCATCCAACAGCCATTACTGACGTTAAATTGCACGCTGCCAGCCCGCTTGCGTAGAAAGGTTTTTGTATGCACGAACAAAGCGACTGCATTTAATCTCAGTGTTGACATGACGTCTGCCAAAAGGTCATGGTACATTACACCTCCAAGGTGCACCTGTAAAAGCATTCACGCAAGCTTATTTCATTCAGGTTTTACGCAAAATAACCTAATGCTCTAAATTTCGCCTGGAATAACAATCACTAACAGGAAAAGTTGGTGTCAGTGTTGATTCGTTTACATTTTTTGAGACCATCGCCGTAAGAAAAACGAAAAGCTAGGTTGCTTTTTACGCTGTCACCTGTGCTGTATGTTTCTTCCAAAATTCTTAATGGCAATATTACTGATAACCTTCCATCATTTAACAAGATGGTTCCCGAAACATCGAGTAGGCACGGAATTACTCGAGCCGCTCTGCTTGACTGCAGGAAACGCAAATCCTCTCAGTGGAAACTCCTCGATATTGAGTGCCATGCTTTGAGCTATTCTTGTACAAGCAGTATAATGACCACTCACCTATTACAAAAGTTACGATTTTCAGCATCCTGGTGCATTAAACAACTGCGCAAAATTTTACTTCCCCTTACTTTACTCAGTTGAGGAACACGGAAAGCCCTCGCGGTACTGAGGGGTACTACTTTTTATTGCGCAAAACAGGTGCCGAGTTTCAAAGCGGGTTTTATTTAGCTATGTTATTATATTCTCGAACAAGATTTATGGTCCCGAAGAAAGAAATTTTTATTCCTTTCCGGGATATATCGCCATGTGCCCTTCTCGCATTCGAACTGCTTATCCGGTATCTGTGTCCTGCTTAGTAAGCTTTCTTACGCCCGTGGCATTGTTGTTTTTAGATAGATTCCACACTTCTTTTTTGTTACGTTCTTAAAGACAACGCAATATCTTCTGTCTCGCAAGTTATGTTGTAGCCTCTATCTTGCTTTATTGCGCTTTTAACCATTCATTCTTTTCACTCTCGTTTTAAGTCTCTTCCAGCAATAAGAGCCTGTTTTAACGGCAAGCACGTACTTTGCGCAGCTCTTTCGAGCTATTGTTAGTCAGAAACAGCTGTTCTGCTTAGTGCTAAGCAATGCCATTTCGACAACTCGTCAAACTTTTCTGGGGATGAACACAAGCCTGCCATAAATTTCGAGCGGGGAAGCGGTACTGAGCCGTTAGATAACATGCATACCTGTCTCGGAGAAGCATCGCACTTACGTGCGCACGAGTAATATTCCGCGCGTTCCAGAATATCTAGTGTTTTGAAGCTCAACATTTAAATTTTGGGGTTATACAACCCGCTGAAGCTACACCTGGTGCGGTATTCTCGTGTTTTGTCCGTTTTGTGTCCGTTTCAAAAGTGTCCGTTTTGAGCAAGGCTCAGCGGCGAAAAGCGAACACCCGGATGTGACGGCACGCAAGCACGGCGTAGCTATGAGCCGCGGCTTCACAGAGCCACTCGGAGCAGACGATTTGGAGCAGACGATTTCTTGTCGCGTTGTTGTTGGTTCGCTGGCGGAACAATAAACTCATAAAAGATAGTTTAAAATAGGTTGTCATTTAAAATGTGTTTACAAGAACAGTTGCGCAAAAGTCAACCCAAATCCCGCCTACAACTGCAACTACGTCACAATGAAACGGACGCAAAACAGACGTTTTCAAAACGGACAATTACGAGAATACCAACCGTGGGCTATGAGGTGCGCCGTAGTGGAGGGCTCTGCAATAATTTTGAACACCTGGGCATCTTTACCGTGTGAGGCAATCTCGCCTCACGGGCGTTTTTGCTTTTCCCCTCCGCTTCAAAAGCACCCACCGAGGCCGAGATCTTGTTTTTCCAGCTTTTAGAGTTGCTCTGTATACTTCGCTCATGTCTCGCGCTGTATACTTACAACGAAGTCAAGCCATGGTCTCATCTCCATGTTTGAGCATGAGTTTTTTTTTTACACGTTCTCGTGCTTGTAAACGTCCTGTTCGCTTCGAATATGTTCCTTGTTGCGCGTGCTCTCCTCCAAAGAAAACCTTTTAATTGACAATCAGGTAAATGTGGATTCTGTTGTTGTCATTGGCGTTCCTGACTGCACGTCTGATTTTATAGGACTGGATCTCCATCCTCCTATATACTCCGGACGTTTGCTTGTCGCACCTCTCTCGACGGAGCCCTTGGCTTTACACGCCGAACACAACCTGGATGGTCACAATAAAGATGCGACATGTCCGGCAATTCAGTACTAATGCTTTCGCAATAACTACTTTATAGGGAGTTCTCAGGTGCCACGTATTTTTTCCTTTCGTTGAACGAGAAAAGTTTAGAAAGTCTTGAGTGTTTTCCTCCATGTGCATGAGTAATATATGTAGACTGAAACGAGTGTGATAACTTGACACGACCAACGATTATTGAGCCTGGAAATTCCAAAAGGACGGTTCGGCATTTTGTTCTGGTTATGAAAGAATTTCAAAGAATCGTAGATTTTATTTTCTTGCGAAAACCACTCGGCAACCTTACAGCCCAAGAAGCAGTCACAGCAAAGCCCGTTCTCACAGAAGGTCTTCGTTATATGGCGATGCGAACGCGGGAATGTGCCACATCGTAAGAATGAAGTAGTAGTGGTTGTAGTAGTAGTAGTAAAGCTTTTGTTTGGGAAGGTAGGGCAAAAGCCAAGTAGCGGGGGAAAAGGGTTATGAGGGAAGGGCTGACACGGGTTGATTCGGTTTCAAGCACAATTTCTTTCATTTAGTCATTTAGTGGGGGTTAGCAGTGCTTGAAAAAACACGCTGAGAGAAAACGGTCAAGTAGGTCTAGTTAATGCGCTGTGGCCTCTAAGGAAGGTTTGTTAAAGACAAGGACTCAGGCTTACATAAGTTCTTTTTAACATGGTGATCACGTGATGCAGCATATTGGGGATCGGCAAAGTACATTCTTAGTAACTGAGCTGTTCGCTGGGTAATGCGAACGCGGGCATGTTCGAAGTCATAGCAAATGACTCCGAGCAAAGCAGAAAAAGCGCGAAAGGAGCACAACTAATGCTTTCGCACTAACTACTTCGTAAGGAGTTCTTATGTGCCCTTTTTTTGTTTTTTTATTTTGCTGAATGAGAAATTGTTAAAAGTCTTGAAAGTTTTCAGCTATGTCTATGAGCAATTTTTGAAACGAAAAGGAGTTTTATAAACTTTGCGTCTCTAAGGAATATTGAGCGAGGAATATTCTCAGGAACAAAAGGGAATCGCGCGCTTCCGAGTGGCCAAGGCTGCGCTTTCGCGGGCTCAGAAATCCCGGCCGGCGGCCGCTCAATATTCTTTCAGGCAAATTTTAGGGAATCGCGCGTCTCCTTTAAAGAACAGTGGCCAAGGTGGTCAAATTAATCCGGAGCCCTCCACTACGGCGCGCCTGATCGCCTGCGTCGCGTCGGCGCGTTAAACCCTACAATCAATCAATCAATCAATCAATCAATCAATCAAATCCTTTAAAACCAAAGCGTATTCGATAACGTCACGGTCCAAATAGATATTCATTCGTTCGCAAAAAAGGAACGTCATCTACTCAGTACAGTTAGCAGGAAAACGCTCACAAATCCTGCAGTAAGTGTTTAAATATTTATATTAGTAATCTTTAGGCACCAAAAAATAGATAATATTACATGCTCAGATATGCTGAGATTTCTGTAGAAACTCTTTTAGCAGTGTTACCTTCTCAAAAACTAATTAGGTGCCCAATCTTTCCGCCATTTCATTTTCCAAATTATTACGCAGCAAAGGTGAACATTTTGATGTTCCAGGAATATCGTGAATTTTCGAAAGCGTATTAAACTAGGTATTGTTGAGCCAACATCCGCACACAGTAAATTTCTGAGAATGGTTAAATTTGTTTGTACACACTGCTGAGGAACATTTAATGGCATTATTGAAATCGATAATTCTATGGGGCAAAGCGATATTGTATGACTGGTACGCAAATTATTAGGTGTTTTCTATGCCATCGTGGGTTACATTTGAAGAAAGCGTGCAAAATAGAGCACGGATCACCAGCAGTGTATAATAGACTTGCAAATTTTAAGCCTTCAGATCCGTCGGTTTGGGGTCGGCAGCGGTGATAGCGTCTGTCACTCCCGCCTACCCGTGGTAATTAGTACAGATTGGATATTCTGTATATGAGTGCGATAAATGTGGAAAAATTTTACCGCGCATATTCTCGCGACTGTCGCCGGAAGACGATAGTCTTTTGCCGCCCCTGCCACGTAACTGCCTCTCCTCTGACTCGCCCACCCACCTCTCATGCACTTCCACCCTGTCTCGCTCCCCCCGTCATAAACACAACGAATGTTTTCTGAACCCAAATACATTTTTTTAGCATTCGCACTGGTGCCCCGCCACATATTGAGGCCTTTGGTTACTGTTTCCAGCCACGACACAAGACTTCAGCGGGAACCCTTTTTGATTTCTTGGTTAAAATATTGTTTTTAGGGCTTCTTTCTTGCTTGCTATCGCGAAAATTATGTTTACATTTATCTTTAATTAAAAATGGCGCTATTGGCATCAGTTGTGTATTAACATTTTGCCTCAAATATCCCTGCTGATTTCTTTTTTACTGAACAATGATTGATTGATTGATGATTGATTGATTGATTGATTGATTGATTGATTGATTGATTGATTGATTGATTGATTGATTGATTGTAGGGTTTAACACGCCGACGCAAAACAGGCAATGAGGCGCGCCGTAGTGGAGGGCTTCGGATTAATTTTGACCCACTGGGGATCTTTAACGTGCGCCGAAATCTCATACACACGCGCGTTTTTGCTTTTGGCCTCCATCAGAAAAGCGGCTGCCACGGCCAGGAATCGAACCCGCGACCTCGTGCTCAGCAGCGCAACGCCTTAGCCACTGAGCCACCGCGGGGGGTTTACTGTACAATGTTCACAGTATAAAGAGTGCTACCAGGTTCAGTACTTTACAAATTGTTTTGCCTTTATAATCACCTCGTCCAAGAGTTCTTTAACTTTTAGGGGAATGACCGAATCTAGGAACAGAGAGACATACAGATAGACAGAAAAACTGGGAATGATTGTGAGTATAAAAAAAATGCTATGAAATGTCCCTGTAGGGACACGTCAGCGCGAAAGCAAGGAAGGAAAAGGCTAGAAAGGGGAAATTCACGGCAAACCGCCTTACGCTACCCCGGTGGCGTAGCATGAAACCAGGTAATGTAACAACAAAACATTAACAGCCAAATGTCGCAGGGAGGAATGTGCACAAATTAAAAACACACAGGCTTCGTGATGACGTCGCTCCCCATGTAACCTCCACACATTTATCTTTATTTTTCCCCCACTGAAATTGCAAAATGCCTCATCTTCGTGGTGAGGACGTACTTACAGCTGCCGTCAGAGGTACTTGGAACACGGGAACTGGTGCTGAATCGTATCTGTGTAGCTGCACCGGTGGTAACCGAACAGAGCAGAACAGGCATGTGCGCCTGCCGACGGTGATAGCCCATCTATACCTTTCTCGAACCACTTCGTAAACCTCGCTTCGAGCATTTTTCCCAGCATCCTGGTCTCAGCGATTGCGCTGATAACAGAGACACAACTGGCAGCGTATCTCGCACACTTTCAGGGCACGCTAGAGTGTAAAGAAGCGGCGCTATCACGTACAGGAATATGCCGATACAACTGTTTTTTTTTTTTTTTTTTCAAGTATGTTTAGGTGTGTCTGCTATCACCGCCATCGCCGGGACCAGTATGCTGCGAAAAATGCTAGGAACCAGGTTTAAGAAGTGGTTCGAGAAAAGTATACAAGGGCTATCACTGTCTGCAGGCGCGCATGCGTGTTCTGCTCCTTTCGGTTACTGCAGGTAAAGCTACACGGCGCTCTGATGCCATTCGCCCACAGCTCCCGTGTTCCAATTACCCCTGACGGAACCTGTACATCGAAGCCTCATGTGGTTGACGCGTAGCTTATCTACGCAAAAACAATCATCAGTAGTCATTATTTGTTGACAAGCAAAGTTATTGTTCTCTTCCCACCCCTTTTCTCCGCACCCCCAAAATCAAAAACTTTGAGAGGGGGTAACGGCTCTCTTGTCCTACACCCCAACCCTGTGTACAGAGCACTATTATCTTCGTGAAATCATACAGAACTCCGTAATGCTGCCTCAAACAGCGCTTACTGATCACCCATCGAGGCCTTGGCGACGACACGGGCTGTTTACGCGACGGTAAATGTTTGTTCATTGGTCACGCTGGCAGAGCAGAGACGCACGCAAGAGACCTTTCAATTACGTAAACCTCCCTTCTGTGAGGGATGTAGCGGCATATTGAGAAATTCAGGTTAACGGCACGATGCTTCGTCAACCAAAAAACTGCGTTGCTGCCGCCAGCCAGCACCTCCGGTTGAGCACGTCATAACAAGGTCGTCTTTGCTTCGAGTGCTGCACGCGTCAATCATGCGCGTGATGTAAGAAGAGTTGGCGTGGCAACCCATCGGCGCCTCCACGCAACTATGAGAGTGCAATCAGACACACTCCGAAGGCACGTCCAAATACGGACAACACAGAAGCCAAGCCAAGCGCGCAAGTTGGCGAAACAACAAGATTCCTAAGCGGCTCACGCGATGCGCAGCCGTCTAGAAAATGCCGACTCACGCCAGGATGTGTGTCGGCGGTGTCACCTGCTGCTGCTGCTGCAGCGACGGTGCATGTATGCGGCGTGAATCGTGGTGTTTCCGAAAACAGATCCGCATGCCGCGACGTTTCCCGCCAGACTGGCAGCACACACACACACACACACGGCCACGTCGTTGACGGCGACCTTCACGCACGGACGCGCAAACTGAAAGGCCCAGGGTCCCCGTCGCGCGCTATGGGGGCGGCGCGCAGGACAGTGAGCGGGAAAGTTCACCCACTGTGACGCTTCCTGCAGCCGCGTGGCAGCGACACGTAACCCTAACGAATCCGCGGCGCAGAAAAGCCGCGGCCGCGGCAGCTTTCGCTGTCACATGAACGCGTGTACCAGTGTCAGTCTGGTTCACACAGCACTACTTCGGACGGAAGATCTCCTTAGAGGGAATCTTTACACGAACGCCACCTCTATATCCTGTGGTCTGGAAAGTTTACCTGTAACTGAGTTTCCCTTTTTACACTAAGGAGAGGTGCGGACATTTCCTGTGGCGTTCCGGCGTCGTTGGATCCAGGAAGATGATTGGTGCCGTTGTCTTGGCGATGCTGCTGAGCTGCGTAGTGGGTGGCATGACACAAGAGACGAAAAGTGAGTTTCTCATGTTCTAACGCCTTCTCACGGTCGCCCACATTCTGGAGAAGTGTGCTGCTGTTTCCCGTGTATTCTGTTGGTTCCTGCTCATAAGAGCGTTGTGAATGCAGCGATTACTCGCTCAGGAATAGCTGCTATGGCAGCGGCGACGAATGAAAGTGGAGAGGGTAAAATGACATGGCAAATTTATCCGATAGCCTCGCAAGTGTATCAATCCACCGATGAATGTAACGGTTGTTCCACAATTATATGCACACAGTTGAAGCCATGTACGATTCTAAGCGACATAATATTCCCGGTAGCAGAAGTTACGAAATGCCATCAGTAGTTTCGTACGTGGCTTTCACAAGCGATTCGTTTGACGCACGCATAGCTGTGGATGTGTGACTTGGCCGACTAGTTTCGGAGTTTTTCAGGGGCGAAGCCCCTTATGGGATGGGGCTGTTGGCGTCTCATGTCGTCGTCGTAATCGTCGTTTCATGTGGTCAGTAACGGTACTAAAACACCGGGAAACTCGTTTACGCCTCATGCTAGAACGTAACGCGTACTAAAAAAACACCGGCACACTCGTTTACGCCTCGCACTAGAGAGCTTTGGGGCTTCCAAGACAAGAGACTTTTACAGCAAAGCTGTATACCTCTACTCCCCCCCCCCCCAATGGTTTCATCTACGTTGGCAAAAACGCCAAGGTGCCAAGAATACGCTTACGCACTGTATGCATCGCCCGTCCGCGGTTTCACGTTAGTGGAGACGGCCCGGGATTCATTTCATGGACGCAGCCACCTAAACTGCATACCCTGTACGTCCCCATTTGGGAGATGTCGCGTGTCTAAGTTTTTTCTCTCTCTAACACGTCTTTATTTCTGCGATATTGTAGTCCTAAGCCATACCGCCACAAGGGATGGGGGAGTCAGACGATATTGTGCGTCTCTGGGGGCCTGGCCCTCCAAGCCGCTGATCAATCTTGAATGCTCCAAGCAGGGAGAACGTGGAGGGTGCCGACAGAAGTCATGAGGATCACGGACGAGAAAGCACCAGGTTATTACGATATGTCCCAGGGCGACCGCATGTTCCGGGTCCGGAGCGGGGGTCCATTCGGAAATGAAGGGTCATTGCAGCTGCATGATAACGGTGCCTAAATCAAGCATCTTAGAACAAAGCGAGCTTCAGTAGTCGCGAGACCGACCGGACGGAACCGCAGAATCCAACGAGGCGTATTAACTTTCTTTTGCAAGTTTGTTCACACTAAGCGCAGCGAAGCAGTACATCCGTTCTCTTCATCCGTTCTCGTGCTTTTACTTTTTTATATGTTTTTCTTTTCTCCGGTGTTGACAAAACAAAACCGCGAACTAGATAGACAACCCCCTTTGCAAGAACAAATTGAATTCATTTTTAACTCTCACGGGTATCGGTATGCGTAGACGCTAAAATTGGCGTAAAAGTAAACTCCTAATGGTGAGCCACAAACTCAAATGCACCCGCACTAAACCGCCGTTTTAATGAAATCGCTTCACTCGAAATCTCGCTTTACCTGCCGTGGGGGTTCAGTGGTTAACGCGTTGTGCTGCTGAGCCCAAGGACGCGGATTTATTTCCCTGCCGTTGTGGCCTTTTCAGATGGAGGCGAAGCGAACAAACGACCATGCGTCGACATTTCGGCGCACATTAACGATTCGCATGTGATAACTACGGCCCGCCTCATATCCCAGCTATAGCTTCGGCGCGTTAAACATATACAATGAAACATGTGGAGAACCAAGGGTCTCTTGAATTAGCGTAATATAAAGCAGTGTCGCAACTACTTTTACCTTGTATCAAAATTTCTTGCTTTTCTGTGATTTAGTGCTCCTCTGTTGCTGGGACACGACGTTTTCGCCCCACTGTGATTTCATCTACAGGTACTGTTATTACGTGGTGGCTGTATTGAGACGTATTTGTAACATGCTATAAGTAGCATCTTGCTCATGCGCTGTTTTGTACTCACTCCTCGTGTATTACCTTACCTGCAAGGGCCATCATCTTGGCCTGCAGTATAAATAATTGAAATGAAAAAATGGCCGACGATTGCTGCACTCCCTAACGCGAAATGTGTGCGCAGCGCGAACTGCAGTCTTCTCGGTCACGGCGCACAGCTGCTGCGTCTGAGGACGTGATTGCGTGATCAGCGCATGCGCGGCGGCGCGCGCTACTCTGCCGTTATCTTGCAGCGCGTCACCCGCCCGCGGTGGCTCAGTGGCTAAGGCGTTGCGCTGCTGAGCACGAGGTCGCGGGTTCGATTCCCGGCCGCGGCGGCCCGCTTTTCTGATGGAGGCGAAAAGCAGAAACGCCCCGTGTGTACGAGATTTCGGCGCACGATAAAGATCCCCAGGCGGTCAAAATAATCGGAGCCCTCCACTACGGCGCGCCTCATCGCCTGCGTTGCGTCGGCGCGTTAAACTCTACAATTAATCAATCTTGCAGCGCGTCGCCGCGAATGTCGTCGTAAATCGTGTTTGAACCTCCCGCGCAAATGTCAGCGATGGTAAAGCCTGCGATGGTAACTGCGCTCAGGAAGTCACCGGCAATCTGCGTCTCGGGAAGGGACCGCGAACTTCGTATCAGGAAGTGAACGCGTCATCGTTCGAGCGCACGACGGCACGCGCTGCTGCTATGACGTCAATCTCGCACAGCGTCGCCACCGCCCACCGTGTCTCACCGCCCTCCCCTTCACGCTTTCTCCATGCGTCGCCGCCGAGGAGCGTCTCGCGCCGCTTTGGCATACCGCCCTCCTCCTAACACTTTTCGCCACACTTTCCTCCTGTGTTTTCTTTGTCTTCGGTTCTCCCTTCGTTTCACTCGGTTCGTTCTCCAACGCCGACGTTTAAACACAGTAGTGGGAGCTTGAGTTCTGGCGTACTAGAATGAAACGGAATGAAATGAAATTAGCGAGACAGCGGCGTTCCACCAAGTCTGCCCTATCAAGCAGGCACACCCACCCGGACTGGCCATTCGTGCTTGCTAGTGCTAAACGTGTTGAATGGCCCCGCGGAGCCGCGCCTGCGCACTGCACCGGCAGCGCAGAAACTGTTTCGCGCCGACGCCGTGAAACGCAACGGGAATAGAATCTGATTTTTGCTTTCGATTTGAGGGCCCCGGCTAAACGGCCAGGGCCATGCGAAAATTGGCCGTTAAAGCTCATTCAACAGCCCCTCCCCACGGTGATCTTTAGTAAAAGGCGAAAGATCAGCAAAGGAATTTTAAATGCAGAGCATTTTCTTAGCCTCGCCTATTCCTGCGTCGGACGCGTGTCAACAGTTTCCGCGTCTGCAGCAGGTGCGCCTCTCCTTCCCTCCTCTCTCTCAACAGCAGCTGGCGCGCGCATGCGTCGTAGTCAGCCCGTTCGCTCCGTCGCGGTCTCGGCGTAACAGGTGCGTGATAGCAGCGCGGTGGGGCGTGGAAGGGCGCGCGCTGCTTGCGCATGCGCGCTCTCCCCCCCCCCCCCCCCCCCCCCCCGTACTGCTCTCCCTCTACTGCGCGCGCTGCAAATATAGCGGCTAGCGGTCGCTCGTGTTTCAGTCACTGCGTTGCTCCTTCCTTCCTTGGTTGACGCTCGTGCCCCACGTTTACTCGTGTCTGCTACTCCAGCATCACGGAAGAAGCGATGGAAGCAACACTGCCTTCAATCAGTACTGAGGCCCCAATGCTCTGCATTACTCGTGTTCCCCTCGCGGGAAGGCGCGGGAATTTTTTTTATTTTTCTCTGTAACAAAGCAAGTACAAAACACTCGTGGTTACGCTTTTCCACGTTCACATACTCGGTCCGTCCGTTACATTGCAGGACGACATCTCGATCCTTGCTATTAACAAAGCAGATACGAAATGAGTTAAAAAACTAACACGGCATGAACACGAATGCAAATGACGTACACTTCTTGTACATAAATTGTGCACTGAGAGGGCAGCCTGTGTCCTGGGAGGGGGGGACTACTCCCCCACCCCAAGCACAAGCTCCGTTTACACAAGACGTTTCATTTACTCGGGGTCTTCCTTGCTACATACGCAACTACAAAAACATTCAAATGCAAAAACAAATACAAAACAAACCCGACCATTGGTTTGTGACTGTACCGCATACACTTATTTGGCCCAGCTTCCCATTTGTGGCCACAAAACTATTGAATACTCAGAACATGGCCTCTGTTTACAGAATGCAATTGGAACTACCTTTGGCAGTAGCAACACAATCACGCGGTTTACATCCGCACACACATGGCTTACACCTGTAAAAGCGCAAGTACGCGGCTTACATTTGCGAGCCCGCTCACTTTGTAGTAGAGTGAGGCGCCAAGTGCACAGGTGCGGGAGGAGAGTCTCCCCCCGAGGCGCTTGCGCCTTTTAAAGCCTCCCCTTCTGTTCCCGTAAACTTGACCCGTCCGTTATTGGAGTGCAACTCAAGTGCACTCACTTTTATGAGCCTCCCGTTTATATTCCCATGAAATGTAGCCCTTGTATTGGAGTGCGGCTCAGGCGCACCCGCTTTTATAACCTGCCTTTATGTTCCCGTGAAGCGTAATCCGTGTATTGGAGTGCGGCTCAAGTTCACTCGCCCGTTTTGAACCTCAATGAAAGGACAAGACCATTTTCTCAAGAATTCTTCCCCTAAGAAGAAGAGCTCTGCTTCCAGGTTTCCGGTTAGTTTTGTGTGCATGTGGATCAGTAAATTCCACTGGTTACGTCGGGGGCGCGATTGCTTGCGCATTGCCTTGAGGGGAGGCTTGAGCGTATGATTAAGGCACGTTTCGTCGACGGGGCCCATCGCGAAAAACCGACAACATTCAATCGCCGCTGGCCAAATGTATTTGTAACAATTTAACAACTATTGGCTGAGGCAGTCACACTTATGTCTTTTTTTTTTTGTCGTCTCCCAGGTCAAGAAGCACGTCATTGCTATATGAATAATTTCGCTTTCGACTTGGTAAGTCATTTAATAGATATTGTTACGGTGACGTGAAGGAAGACGTGAAGCCAAGCGGTACAAGAGGCATCCACACCCCACGCAGTGTATTTACAATCCTGAGAGCACCGCGCAGGCAAGGCGAAGATCCTCTTCTACTTCGCCCCCTAGCTTGCTCCCCGAGTCCGAACGCGCTACCGTCACATTCTTTTGGCTAGTACCTCGCACTTGTCCCCATGTGATACATACATAGGCTATGCACAAACTCTTTCTCTGCGTAGCATAGTTTGAAAAACTGGCTTTTCATTGATGTCAGAGTTCAGAGAGAGAGAGAGAGAGAGAGAGAAATAACTTTTGTTTACATAGTGGATTAGGGCGCAGTGGGCGCAACCCTGAGGGCCGCGACGACTTCAGCCGCTCGAGTCACGAGCTCCTTCGGGAGCTGGGGGTCCGAGCATGCTTGCCTCACAAGTGGGCTCTCTTGCCCACGAACATGTACTGCGGGAGTCCATGATGGCACGGGTCGCAATGACTATGGCAGCTGGCACTAGAACTTGAAAAAGTGCATGGACTCTCGGAAACAGCTTGTGCCCAACTCGCTAAGAAATATATCATCGTCATTATCGTACGTCATCGTCAATCATCACGCAGTTCTTGACCGAGGAGTTGCCGCGAGTGACGTCCCGAGCACCTGGCTGGTGACCGGGTTACAAAACAAATTACGGCCCATCTTCCCGCGAGGGAGCCGTGGTGTGATGCGACGCATCGGGGAGTTCAATTTATTCACAGCGCCTGAAGGAGAGGAGACAGCGGAGGAGAGTCGCGCATGCGCGCACTTTGCGCAACGGGAGCGGAGCGAAGCGCGCGCACTCAGATGTTGTTTATGATACTGACACGGAGTGAGAGTGTTGCGCACAGCTGTCGGAGAGAAGAGCGGAGGAGAGTCGCGCATGCGCTGGTGGCGTGCGGACGCCGCCGACGCCGACGCAGGAGGACATGCCTCCAGAGCAAGAGATGCATCGCATCTAAAAGAAGATACCGGGCTATCTCCACCAGCGTGAAACCTGGGGAGGGGCGAATATAAGTGTATTCTTGCGGCCTTCGCGTCGCCATATTCACTGAGCCGCTAATAAATTTTGGTTGAAATTTCGATTCTCCCGCCAAATCGTGTGTTTTCGGGACGTCAGAAATAAAGTCATGAGTGTGCGTATTCAAACGAACTTCGACTGCGTCATTCAGCTGTGCAGCCTTGCTTTCCCTCAGTCCTCCCAGGTGGCGCTACCGCACTCATCCGCGGACCATTTTCCGCCGTTGCTTTGTTTTTGACCGTATTTGCACCTGGCTTGTTTTTGCTATTGTAGAAAGTAATCGTTTCGTGAAACATGGGGTATCCTCAACAAACAGGGTCACGTAAGACAACGTCGCTCACGCCAATCGGCCAGTGTCTTGTAAGACAACTCCAAAGCGGCGGACTGCTGTAGAGCTAAAACAAGTATTGTGCGCCCAGTTCCAACAGCAGTCCGCATCGGTACGTGTATTTTGGTAACTTTTATTGTTTACCGCACCATTTTTACTGCTGTAAAATGAATATGCATTACATGAAGGCGCAAATAGCTCGTTGGGCAAGCTTAAGCCATGCCTAATTTGCTAACCTCAGCGAATCGCACAGCTGGGCACACATGACATTATAGTTTCTAGTGCGGGAAATGAGCTAGTGGGTCGCATGGCCATTTCCTTTCTTCCTAATTATATAGCTTATTTGAACGAAGTGTTCGTTAAAAGCGGTGTCAGTATGATTCTAACGAGGCAATCTTTCGAATGAACCAAACTTGTGTGTTGTCTGCATGGCCTTTTTAAAAGCAATTGCTTATTAGGGGCCAAGTCCCTTAGGGGCTCGGGCTGTCGGCGTCTCCCGTCGTCACCATCTCATATAGTCGCTGTACTAGTAAAACACTGGGACAGCCGTTTTCCAACGCCTCGCGCTACAACGTCACGCGTACTAAGAAAAGTGTAATAGACCCTTTGCACAAAATGGCCAAATCGTTGGCGGAAAAGCAGCAAGCCACTCTGCAACACTGTGCACCCGCTGTGCCGCCATTAGAAAGGAAGCGAAAAGGCTGCGAGCACAGGGTTTCTATAGGGTAGCTACCGTCCACGTAATTGCATACGCGTCGTGGGGCAACAGACTCGTGAAGCCGTGGGCGAAAACGTGCAACCCAACGGCGTTGCTACGACCTGCTTCCTTTCTAAGGCGTCGTCGCGTTCACCACCAGTGTTACCACCGCTGAATTCTCAGTGTTGTCCGCCTTTTAGGGGCGAAGCTCCTTAGGGCGTGGGTCTGTCCATCCTCGACGTATGTATGTAGCCACCTCTAGTTTAGTTCTTGGATTGTTTACTAGATGGCGTGGCTACCTCTAGTTTAGTTTCTGAATTGTTTACTAGATGGCGGCACTTGTATATGATGAAAAGATGCGCTTGGATTGTTTACTAGATGGCGTGGCTACCTCTAGTTTAGTTCTTGGATTGTTTACTAGATGGCGGGAGCGTTGTAATAAAATCCGTTCGCTGTTGGCGCGCGCTCGGAGTCGCCCGATGGATAAGGCTGCAGATGTGCGAGCTCGCGAGGCCAGAAAGCGCTCTTTGAAGCTGCGCGACGCCGCCGCCCAAGATCCTGCCGTACGAGATGCGGGAGGCCGAAGCGTGTCGTCTGGCTGCGCGACGACGCCGCCAAGATCCCAGCGTTCGAGATCGAGAGGCCCAAGCGTCACGGCAACGGCGCGAGGACCCTGCCGTACGCGAAGCGGCACGGCTGCGGCGCGAAGAGGATCTCCAAAACGTCAGAGAACGGGAAGCGGCGAGAAAGCGCGCGTATCGGCAGGCAGACCCCGATGCAGTGAGAGCTCGTGAGGCGTCTGCAAAACGCATCAGGTGAGCTCAGCCCCAAGGTGCCGACGCGCGGTTTAAGCGAGACTTTCTAGACGTTACGTTCGGACACAGATGTAGTGGGCGAACTTTCACTGAAGAGTCACGGTTTTACCGATGATTTCCCCTCAGGAGCTTCGCCCACTCATCATCATTCACCCCGTGGATATGCTGTGAATTTTTTGCAAGGGGTCTATAATGGAGAAAACCTGTTTAAAATAAACTAACATGATTGAAAGATTTCTAGAACGCTTTCTGTCCGCTTCACAATCGCCCAGCACAAGCAGAAGCAGTTATAATTGTGTTACACTCAAGTACTCACCAGCTCACGACGCTAGGCCTGATCAGGTCAGGTGGTCGGTCGACGCAAGACAAGGCATTCTTCTCTGGTGCCGGGCCTCATTGATCACCATTTTGTTTGCTCTGCAGCGCATTGCGTATATCCTGTGCCCCTGTCGACCCATATGTAGTAGTTATAAGTACAGCGGGGTCCAAGCTGTAGCAAGATTTAAATGTCATGACGAGCCCCCAGGGCGAGGCGCGAGGCATTGCACTGCGCTCACGTTGAACCCTCCCACTACCCCAAACTTCGAATTTCTGAAATTGGCCCTAGATAGGCTTCTGAAGGTTGCCATTTCAAACGCACGATCGCTGGAGTAGCCCTTCACGACAACGTATACCAACTATTACACATCTGCGTAAAGCACGGGCCTCATAAACACGCAACAAAGGTCCTTTCTTCCTTTCCTGGCTCACCTGCCGCTTCCTCGCCGCCACACCTCCGCGCTCTGACGTGCGGCAGATTGCTTGTGACGCAGCCTCTGTGACGCACAAAGCACCGATAGTACGGCGTCGCTAATGGTGGGCCCCTTTAAATGTTGTAGCCAATCACCGGTCCGGCTCGGCTCTGGTTGAAAGGCGGGTGCGCGCGGTGCTCTTGCGCCGGCGGCACGGCGTATTTCAGTAGGGGCGAGTGTCGATCGTCGCCGTCGTCGCCATCCGTCACTCGATCTTAGCTGAATTTGTAGATATAGCGCGTCGTTTACAAGGTATGAATAACGCTGAAAAATACGGAGCGCAGCGTCTCTGCAGACAAAAACGCCCGCTACACGCGCGACCGCGGCAAGCATCTGCCTGCACGGTCGGCAAGGAGCCCACTGTGCGGTGTATGCACGATACGGTATACAGGGTGTTGCGACGATAATTGGAACACGTAAAAAAAATTTCCTGAGCGAACGCCTCTCAGTTCGCGTTCAAACTTGCCACGAAGGTCGCAATTTGTGGTCTATTTTGTTTGATACCGGGAGCAACGATGGTACTTACGTGTGTATTCTGAAAATAAATAAAAACGATTTTCGCCTATGGGAAAATGGCGGCTGATTTGGACGCGCGAGCCAGCGCAAGTTGATGTTGGAATGACGGAATTACCTGCAGAGTGAAACGCATGTTTGGAATTCACGTACGGAGCCAAATGGTGCAGCAGACGATCAGAAAATGCACCTAGAAATAAGCTAACAGACGATCAGAAAATCCGGTTTTCGGGCTCGTACGTCCAAATCGCCGCCATTTTCCCATAGGCGAAAATCGTTTTTATTTATTTTCAGTATAAACAGGGAAGTACCGTCGTTGTTCCCGGCGTAAAACAAAATAGACCCCAAAATGCGACCTTCGTGTGAAGTTTGAGCGCGAACAGACCGGCGGTTCGCTCAGGAAACGTTTTTAAAGTGTTCCAATTACCGTCGCAACTCACTGCAGCTAAAACTTGTCACTGCCCGCCAGAGTTGGACTATCGCTGAAAATTAGTTTATAAATGCGTGAAAGGGGGTGACAGTGCAGTGAAAGATTGCGCTGGGGATCGTCGTCAGCGCGCCTCGCAAAGCGGTGTCCGAATAACTGCGGCGATGCTAAGCCTTTTCTCCGACCTCGGTGAACCAACCGCCGCGACAGCGCCGCATGCAGAAACGCTAGCGGGCCGCTAGTCGTCGGTGGCAATCTTCAATTATTGTCGAGAGCGAGCACGTTGCGTTTGGAGCCCCCTATCTGGCCCTCAAGCGCTTGTTTCCACTATTATGAAACTGATGTGCCGACGCGGGCGCACGAGCAACAGTTGCAGTTCAATACGGGCCGTGCGGGTCGACCACCGACCGGCCCCGCTGAGCGGTAGCGGCTGTAGTAGGCGGAACTGGCCGTCGTCTGCTAAAAAAAAAAAAATTGGGCCCATCTCCCCGCGAGGGGGACTCGAGTAAATGCGTCGCATAGGGGATGGGTGTATTGCGTTAACGTTTAGTGTTTGGGGAGTTGGTGGTAGTGAATGCGTTGTATCAGCAGCTTCTTGACGTAGTTTGAATGAGTCAAGGATATAAGGCGCGTTCGTAGCCTCCCATTCTGTGTCGGCTTTGTGGCGCAGTGGGTAGAGTACCATGTACATTGCGTTCCGCCCGCAGGGTCGAGGGATCGAAAACCAGGCGCCGGATAGTATTTTTTTATATATAGTGTAGGGGGACGGGTGCGGACAACGACGGTGCGGACTACGACGGACGTCAACGCGGGTGACATCGTGAGTTACTGAAATGCTCTGCATTTAAAAAAAAATGCGGGACGTACCGCCCAGCGGAGCCAATCGCTGCGCGCATCTCGAACCAGCCCTGTTTCTCTAGGTGGTCTTGCGCCTAGCCGGTGACGCCCCAGCTTCCACAATGCTTTGTAGGCGCGGTACAAGCATGGTAAACGGGCGAATGTGCCAGGCCTCCTTATTGCGGGCCGTTTTTAATGAACGATAACTCGGCTAATACTGAACGCTTTTAAACCATTTTTTTGCGCAGGACATTCTTTGAGTAGTACTCCAACGATTGCGCACGTAAAATCGCAACCTTTGGAACCCTGTCTAGGGCCCATTCAATTCGGTTCAACGCTGGAGAGGGCGCCACCGCCTCAGCAAGCGCGCGATTGATCCTCCCACCGGCGCTTCTCCGGCACCCAATCAGCGCGCGCCGTGTGGCAACAGAGAGGCTTACAATCTTTGAACACTGCACGCTTCTCTCCTCCCCAGGTTCCACGGTAGTAGATATAGCCCAGGATTTTTTTGGCGTCCTATACGCCGAACTACACAGGCCGAACAGTGGCCCCCGAACGAGTTCAAAAATTTTGAACAAACGCTCGCCACGCTGCGCCCTCTGTAACTCTCGGAGCTTCACTGGAAAGATGGCGGGCACGCGTACATTGTACAAACTTTCATGACCGAATGTTCATTGCTCTTTGGGGGGAGGGGGTGGACTAACGACGACACCTCGCCGAAAACTTGGTGAAGTCTCCAAGAATAACCGCGCGTAAACTTAGCCAAATCAAGAACAAGCTAGACGGGACCCCCAGCTTCGCTGTTTGCCCATTCTTCACGCCATTAGTGCGAAGCAGCCCCAATTTCCTTATTTCCTGAGACAAAAAAAAGACATGATGATTACTCTACTCCCTAAAGCGAAATTTGTGCGCAGCGCGAACTGCAGTCTTCTCAGTCACGGCGCATATCTGCTGCGTCTCAGGGAGTGATCAGTGAACGAACGGCGGCACGCGCAACTCTGCCGTTATCTCGCGGTGCTTCGCTGCACACCCAGCGTGTTGTTGCAAATCATGTATGAACTTCCCCCACAAACGTCACGTTGTTTAGATGAGCCACAAACGAAGGAGGAGACTAGCGGGGGGGAGGGGGGGGGGGCAGTGATCGAGATACTGAGCCGGGGCGACGCGCTGGGACATGACGCCTTCCGAGCGAGTGCCATCCTCCTCCTCTCTTTCGCCAGACGCTGCTCCTTCGTTTTCTTTCTGCTGGGGTGTCTGGTTCGCTCGCTCGGTTACGCAAACACCGCCGCCTTCGCCGGCGCCAAACCCCTGTACCGGGCGCCAAAGTGCTGCGTGCGCACTAAAAAATATTTCATGAAGGGTTAGATTTCTTTTAGTAAGTAGGACCAAGTGACCTATTTCGCGGTGCCTCACACTGGCCTGGAGGTAAGCGTTCGTAAAAAAGGCCAGATTTTGCAGCCAGCGATTTAAGTGTTCTCTTTACCAGCGGCGCTGTTCAAGCCCTGTGTTTCAACCGTGCCTGGCCGGCCTGGCTTCGCTCGCAATCGGCGCAGCCAAGTGGAGAGCAGAAAAATGCTAGGCCAAGACATGCGAGGGAAAGTGGCGAGGAGGCGACAGAGCCGACGAGCAGGTGTGGGGAGCGCGCGTCGCGGCGCAGGTGTTCGGGTGTGGAGGCGCGCGTCGGGGATTAGCTGCGCCTAGTGATGACGTGAGTTCTGACGTGCAGGCGTTCTCCTATATGTGAACGGTAAAAAGCGCAAAAGCTCATGGGTACATTGGGCCTCCTCGATTATCAGTCCCGGATCGTCCGCGGACTGCCCGAGGCGCGATCTGGCACTCGATTTTCCCATGTATTCCTGTGGGGCTTCCGGTCCGAACGCAGTCCTGGGACTGCCCGTGGACCGTCCAGGACTGGTAAATCGAGGATGCCCATTGTTTTCTCCCGCGGAGTGCCGCCACTTCCGGTTCGGGAGCTCTC
The DNA here is from genome assembly GCA_013339765.2 of Haemaphysalis longicornis. NCBI lineage: Eukaryota > Metazoa > Arthropoda > Arachnida > Ixodida > Ixodidae > Haemaphysalis > Haemaphysalis longicornis. Next base: position 34,548,287 of record CM023452.1, on the reverse strand, counting down.
CTGGCCTTCATACGCCACCGGCTTTCACGCGAGTGTGTGCTTGTTGTTTACCAGTTTTTAACCGGGGAAAAAAACGCCCATGCATCTGGAATTCCGTAATTAACAACGATTGACCCGACTAGGGATTTATCTGACAGGTAAGCGCCCCGTGACAAATAAACAACAAACACGCGCGCGCGCCTGAAAGCCGCCGGCGTACGGGAGGACAGGAGAAATCTCTAACCGGAAGTTGCGGGAGCAGACGACGTACCCGTGAGCCTTTGCGCGCTCGGCGGCATCAGTGTCCCATCTACCGATAAGATGGGCAGACCTAAGATAAGCCAAGTTAGAAGTGAGGACCACCAACTTCTGCTGCTTCCTCAGTCTCCACGTCACATGATTGCGAATGGCTGGCCGTATTTTTGAATAACTGAAGAGGTACTTAATTTGTCAAGGCAACATACACTTAGTTTTTTACGTCTGCACCATTTCTATATTTTTATCTTTTCAGCCACCACCTGCCCGACACCCGAGACAAGCTGCGAGTGCGAGTTGACGAATGACGAGAACGGCTGTCCAGCCTGCCTGTGCCTCGAAGAGGTTCCGCCCGCAGCCTGCCCCAAGGTAATATACGCACAGTCAACTGCATTTCCTCGTTCAAGAATATATTTCATGCGAATCCAATAGTTCTTGTTAGTCTATTCGATTCATATGAAATTTTAAAATCCGTATCAATGCAAAGCCATGTATAGAACTCGGGGAACTTGCGTTTAGCGTATGGAAAAATTCGTAAATAAAAAGGTTTTAGGGGTCCCATGTTTTGACATAAGACTGCCAATATTGCTTGTGAAACAGTATCTTCCCAGCAATGTCTTAGTGTTTAGACGTGAAGCCGAGTTTAAAGGGGGCCGAAGTAGGCTTCCGGAGGTCGCGATTTCAAGGGCGCAATCGTTAGATTACGTATTCACGACAACGTATACCCTATATCACACCTCCTCGACGAAGTGCATGGGCAGTATACAAACAAGCAAAAAAAGACAGTCCTTTCTTTCGTTCTTTACATGTGAATCATATCGCATTCAAGAGCGCAGTGGCGCAGCTTTACGAAGATGGCATGGCGTAGCCTCTATGACGCAGGGGTATGCTGCAGCCAACCAGCGTTCGCGGCTCTTGGGGAAGCCGCCGGTGCACGTTTCGGCGGTGAATTCGAGCAGCGGATGCGAGCGACACTCGATCGAGTCCGGCCGTGGCCGATGGTCGCCATCCGTCACACGAGCTTAGCTTCAGTCTTCAGGTGTAGAGCGTCGATTATGACTGTGCAGGCGGAAGCGCCGCTACACACTCCACTGCGGCAAGCATCTGCGTACACAGCTGGACAAGGACAGGTCCACTGTGCACAGGTCCTACCTTATCCCCGCCCGCCAGAGCAGGTCAATTCCTGAAAACTAGTTCACAAATGCCTGAAATGGGGTGATACGGCGGGGGAAAAAAATGTGACTGAATATAACTGCCGCGATACTAAGCCTTCCTGCGCCTTGCCGCGCTGCATGCAAGTAACGCTAGCGGGACTTGGTGAAAATTTTCAATTGATGTCGTGAGCGAGCATGTTCGGGACGCTATAGTCGTTGCTGAAAATTTTCAATTGATGTCGTGAGCGAGCATGTTCAGTTTTGGCCCCCGCTATCTTGTTTTCAAACGCTAATCTGTAACTGACTTGCCGACGCAAGCGCGGCAGAGGCGAGAAGCCCGGCCGCCCCGCAGCTGCTGCGGGCGTGCCGCTGGGCGGCCCCGCTCGGCACAGCCAGTAGTCGGCGGAGCGTGCGCGCCGGCTGCTCAAAAAACCGTGACGTACCGCTAAGCGGAGCCAATGGCTGCGCGGATCTGGGAGCGACAAGGTCCTTGTCTTGTTTTTCTAGGTGGTCGTCACAGCCTCCACAGTGCTTCAATTGGAGGCGCGAAGCCAGGGTGAAAGCTCCGGGCATTATTTCTGGCCCTTTTAACTGAGGAATAACTCTGCTAATACACAACGCTTTCAAACAAATTTTGCGGGAGGACATTCCTGCAATAGTGAGTGAGTGAAACACTTTATTAAAAGAGAGGTCATGAGGCCCTGGGGGGAGCAACGAAGAGGGGGAAAGGGGAAGGTCACAGCTCACACAATGAACACAGTTGCAGTCTGGGGTCCTAAACACAAAATTAGCACATTAAACTCAGTCAGTGGCACCGAACTGCAAAGTTTACACTGAAGACACTGCGGTTCACACTGAAGGCAGTGCACCCTGAAGACAGTTCACATTGTAGACAGGACGGCAAAGTCGACCAGGCCGTTACTCCAGCGTTCGCGCACGTAAAATCGCAACCTTTGGAACCCTGCCTTTGCAAGCTGGCTTTCCCACATTGTGTGTTGCGCAGTGAAGCACGGCTGTCTTCGGTGAGAGAATGTTTACAGTCCGACTTAGGACACGGGTTCGATTCCTGGCCGCGGCGGCCGCTCTTCTGATGGAGGCGAAAAGCAAGAAAGCCCGTGCGTGCGAGATTTCGGCGCACGTTAAAGATCCCCTGGTGGTCGAAATTTATCCGGAGCCCTCCCCTACGGCGCGCCGCATCACCTGAGTTGTGTCGGCGCATTAAACCTACACTTTATGCTCCTCTCCACAGCCTCCCCCCCGCTCCGAGTCGTGTATACTGCTGGCAACACGCAGCGTCTATCTCCCCCTTGCGTGTGTGTGTGTGGAGAAGGGGGGGGGGGACGTGCCCGTGCAGGGAGGCATCACGCGCCACCACTGCTATGCCTGTTCTGCTGTGGGGAGGGGGAGAGATCACAGCGTGGACATCTCATGGCCCATTGCGACCCGACTGTTACCCTCTGGGGTCAAGAGGTTTGGTTGGTGTGCAGGACAGCAAGATGCCCACTTCCGTGGGAGGGAAACGGACAGTCCCATGTTTGTCCCTTTGAATAAAACTCTAAACTTTCCAAGTTTCACTGAGCTATTAGCTAGGAAGTATGCTGAATCGGAAATGACAAACAAACGTGTTTTGTTTTGTGCACTCTCTGGGCTGCGCCCAGCTTCGCTCGTCATGATCTCCACAAAGTGGAGGCAAAGTGATTCTTTTTTAAATGCCTTCAAATAGTGTAGCTTGGCTGAACATTGCGCCATACTACAAACATGAGAACTTGAATTGGCTGCAGAAAAAGCAGTAGACGTGAAACATATATCTGTGTTTGCGTGCACGAAACCCTTCAAACAGCTATGCATCGTATAAAACACTATCATGTTGGCCCAAAAGTGATCTGCATAAATAAGCTTGCTAGTCCTACCTTCATGTTTAAGCTGCAGTTGTTAGCTGGTGACACTTCTAGTGGACACATTGGCTGCCCTTATAAAAAATAAGGAAATGATGACATTCTTGTTGTGGCGCTTTACAATGCATTCAATAAATTCTTTCTAAGAAGCAGTGCAAGACACATAGCAGTTCACAATCACGATTAAAAAGCCACGAAGCATCTATTCAATGCCTTTATTGGTGGATTGTATATTGTGAACGGAAATACACCATTCGAAGCAGCAACACAAGCTCATTAATGCAAATAATGCCAAAAATATTAAAACAGGTACCGATAGCCTCGTACACTTTCTCGCACTGCAATCTGTGACATCCCAAATCTTCAATGGTGAAGCGCAGAATTGGTGGAGCTTGGTTCAGCCTTTAATGAAATAAATAATAAGGTGGCAGGGATCACGTAAACATAAAATAAATCTAGTGGCAACTTTTGCAGCTGATGCACTTTTGCAAGGACATTGAACCTCAGCTAGCAAACATAAAATTGTATGCCTCAGCACCTCACTCAGGGGGAGGCTCGTCTCAGTTTCCAGTTCACTGAAAAGTGAGAAATGGCAGCACTAATAATTTTTTTCTCAACAAACGACATAATGTTGACCGTCAAATATATAAGCAGGGAGAGCTGCTTAAAACATCATCTTTCAAGAATACAGTTATTCGGCCATTAGTGCCAGTTTATTAGAAACTTTGACAACGGTGACTGATCTTACTGCAGTGGCTCGTTTATATTGCCGAACAGCTTTAGATCCACTGCGGTTGTGCACTTCATTTGTGAAACGTCCAGAGCTTGCATTAGTGTGTGTGAGGACCCTTGATCAAGGACCCATCACTGCTTATCACCAAAGGTGCTCATCCATCTCTCACACCTTCCAGGTCAGGTGCAAAGTCGGCCCGGACGACGAGTGCTTGGTGGAAGTAGAGAATGGGTGCAAGATATGCAAGTGCACCCCACATACTACCGCAGATCCCGGGCTCTTAAGCACGTCATTTAAGCATGCTACACGAACACCCATTTCAACGTGAATGCCAGAGAATCAACTATATGAGCAAAGAACTGAGAACACACAGGCTTTCAAAGAAAAATGCGGGGTCCCTTCGCAACTTGTGTAACATGCCAAGGGAACTCGTCACTCCCACCACCTAGGACCACCAAGTAGTCATTTTGCCAGCCGGCACACGAGCAATAAAGAGCGATCCATGTGAACTGAGGCGTGGCGTTTTCTTTCTTTTTTTTGAGTGTGTGTTTCATGGATTCCAATGTGAGTTGACTTTGTGGCTATCATGGAGGAAATTGTGAATTGCATGGTGCAGAAACATACAAATTTGCATCTGGTCCGTTACATTTAGTACAAAAATGGTACAGACTTCCAAAGTTCTTTATTTTGAACCCTTGTGTTCCGTGTTGAATCAAACAGTACCTCAGCACTTAGCCACATTAGTGAATGCCTTATTTGCCCCTGTATTACTAGCAACATTACTTGCAAACGTTCCCCTCAGGACGATCATGCTTTCTGCGCTAGAATGTGTAAGAAGAATAAACTATCCCTGCTCAATTTATCGACTGCCGTTTTATCTAACGTCGCATTAATAACCGCCCTCTGAGCCACAGGCGTTTTCCTTGAAGCCATTTTAACAAACACTCCTTCAATGGTGCATTCATACGTTTTTTATGGGTCTTTAAAGGGCTGTAAAATCAAAATACAAGTTTGGTTCACTTCAATTTCTTGCGTTTCTCTATGGAGTGACAGAATCTTGCTTGTGCAATAGGTGGCTGCTAACCTATATGTTACTTGAACACTGAAGTGCAGTTAACACACTATGGAAACTATTACCATAACACGTCAATGTGGCATGAAATTGAAAGATTTTTAGCATTTTTTGCATTTCTCTCAGTTAACAAGACGTCTTCCGTTGCTGAAATGTAGCTGGGTGAGTTGGAAAAGCTAGTTCTTTGAAACTGAACGAAGTCGCATGGTGTCTTCATAACCCTTTTAAGTCAGTTATTTCAACAATTTGTAGCTGTCCTTTCTTTCTCAACTTTTGAAGCATCTTTGCTTCAATCCTGGATTCAGAAGAAACCAGCCACCCAGAGACAGGATTATAATAAACTACTCGAGCACTGTATCACGTGGCCATGGCACTACTGCTATGCCACACAGCATAGCAACTGCTGTTGTCATAAGCAGCGCAGCAAGCACACATGCACTGCTCACACCAATGCTCAGAGTCCGAGAAATCCTTCGTCTTTAACGACAATCATTGGAGGGGACTTCTACCTACTTTTTTTTCATGTGATAAACCAAATGACCTCAAGTACATGATGCTAACAATGAGTCAAGTACTAAATGCTCCCACTACATGTTCAGTGCACGTGAAAAAAGTGAAAAATTCTTCTCCAATTTCTCGATGCAAAAAAAAGTAGCATCCATTAATAATCTATTTGCCAATGCAGCCTACGAACCACAAACTTTTCCCTGACTGGTCCCATTATACCTGCTTCCAAACTTCCCCTATTGCCATATTATATCAGCATACTTACCCCACTCCATCATTTCCTGTGGACCTGTCCTACTTTTGCCTTCCTTTTAACAACCGTAGAAATATTTATGTCAGAGACCCCCATCAACTAGATCCAGACAGACTTCACAAAGCAGCCATTTATTCACTTAAAAACAGCATAGTTTCAGCACTGTGGGCATCACTCGATAATACCACTCCCAAGACTGAAAGAAAGCAATCAAGAAACACACTTCATCACAGTGCACACAAAAAACTACCTCTGAAGCTCATGCTTTCGTCGCTGCATTTAAAGTCGTCCCTACTTTCCTATTCATCCACTCCTCATCTGAGGCTTTTCCTCATTAACAGAATAAGACTACTGCTGCTAATTGCTAGTGACTTTCTTTACTGTGCGATCATTACAGCCTTCTGCTGGACCATACATGCTTTGCACTGCACTGCACTTACAAACGCAATCCAACAACACCCTGCACTATGCACTAGAGGAGGTGGTGGCATATGCAGGAATTCATTTCGAGAGGTAGGGTTATACTTTTCCCCAAATGGAAAAGAGAGAAGTGAGACGGTTAACGAAAGAAAAGAAGAAACTCAGGAAAAGTCATCAACAACAAACTCAAACACAAAATTCTTCAGGCACTGAACTGTGCGCACAGGAACAAAAAGAAATTATGGAAACAAAAATAACAAGAATCAACAAACTCAAGATTAATACATATTCCACTGAAACTTGTGTTGCTTATGTGGTTTGAAAGCGAAAGCCAGCATTACAAGACAAATCCCACACGAACACTGTTTACTTCCTTTCTACAGCTGCAGCCATTTTGGTACCGTTCATGTTGATGCTGACAACAGCGGCGACGATGACTGCGACTACGTGCACTTATTGTGTTTGATGAGACGCCCAAGGCTTCCACTTTCAAAGTGAATGAACTTCGGGAAATAAGTGTACAGTTACATCTGAATGCAACGAAGTTGATAAAGTTTGCAATTTTTCGTTACATGCAGGTTTCGAGTTAAGACTCGCGTGAATGAAGCAGAAACGAAACGAAAAATGATAGACATCAGTGAAGGTGAACTCGCCCTACAACAAAATGTTTACTTCACAGTGAAAAACTGCGCGAGTTGCACCTGCTGCTTTCACAAGACCTTAGAGGCACTAGCAGGTGCTCCAAAAAGGCAAGATGAATTATACCCCTGTCACACGGCAGATCTGATGACATTTACAGCAAATATCATTCGCTGTTAATGACATTCGGTTCAGGCGGCGCCAGGTCTAGACCATAGAGTTTCATACTAATATATACTAGAGGGAAATCTGGCGCTGCATTCGCGTGTCGCCGAGGGCGGCGCCATTGCAGCTAGCGACGTTCCTCGCCTCCTTGGCTTGGTTAGTCACATGGCTTCTTTTCGTCTTGAAGCCAAATCAACAAACTTGGTAACATTGTTTTTTTTTATTCAGCTTGCATTGAACCTTCTAAATAATCCCTGGCAAATACATCTTTCTGGAGGTTTAATTTTATAATGATAAACAAATTTCGATTAATCTTCTGCCGTAATATTGTTGCATTTTTGCAGCCAGAGGCAACTTTTCAGCCTGTTTTGTGAGCCATGCCAAGGACAAGTGGAACGTGCCTGCCCGGTACATGACGGCACGCTCGCCGAAGCGCGGCTCCCCTAGATGGTGGCGCCACATTTCCCTCTAGTGTATATTAGTATGAAACTCTATGGTCTACACGGCGAAACAAATGTCATTCGGTAATGATAGCGATGACGATTACAGAGTTCGCAAAAACCGCAAAATTATATTTCAGATGCATCTAGAATGTTTGTATACGTAATATTTTTTTTCAAACATAACAAAAGACTATTATTTTATTTAAACGAAGAAAATCACCGGTTTATGTGACATTGGTAGACATCACAAGCCGAGACAAGTCCGCAAGAAATCCGTATCAGGGTAGCAGTGAAAATGGCGGAGCTTCACCTGCGGCCCCGTTCGTTCAAGTGCGCAATGAAGAAGAATTTAATCGTGCTCTAGCAGCGTTGATGTGCTTGCGAGCAAAGCGACGAATTCAGTCACGACGATTTAAAGCTCTAATCCGAGGAAGAGTAAGACAGGTGTGGCGTGGCGCGCTGTGTTTATATAACGTAAGTGCTTTTCGGCTCACTTACGCGCGACTGCGGACTGCGGCTTTCTCTCCCTCTTCTCGTTCCGACGCCGACCCTCCGACACCAGACGCCGTGCATGCGGCGCGGGGTGCTCGCCCCTCGTGTGCTCGGAGCGAGAAATAAACAGTTCTTGTCTGACTGTGGAAGCGTTGAGATCATGTCTGCGGCCCTGGCCGATCTCTTTTTCCCCGACGGCTGCTCTGTGCCGTCACATTTGGCACCCGAACGGGGGCCCAGGGATTTTAAGCAGTTATTCAACGTATGTGGGGTCTACGCTCTCTTCGACCACCCCTTCTGTCACCGCTTGCTACAGGTCGACGTCGGCCACGTTTTGTGAACATAATAGAGCCATCCATCGAAAGTTTCGCAGCCATGGACGACACGGCCAAGACGGAAGCGTACAAAGCCTCCGTCGAAGAGGTAAGAAGTTTGAGGGAAGAATTTGAAGAGATGCGGCGACAACTGACGGAGCTGAAAACAGCAGCCTTGCCATCCTCACAGACTTCTACAGTGCGTCAGCCGCCAGCAACTGACATTGAAGTGCAGCTGCAAGCTACGCAAGAACTGATCGCGGATATGCTTTCCCCAGTGTTGTGCCGCCTCAACCGGATTGAAGCAGGGATGCATGGAGCTTCTCCACCTGCAACAGGCAACGATGACGCAGACACGAGCGCTTCAGGTAGTCAGGTGAAAACTAAAAAGAAGAAAAGCTCGCCTCAGCCAGTAACCTCGGTCAAATCCGAAACTACAGGAACTCCAGGTAAGGAGAAGGCGCCTCTCACTTCCGTTGCGGCTGCCTCACTTCCACTACTTGGAAAGGACGTCACGGCTTGGCTCTACCAAACAGAGTTTTGGTTCAAAGCCTTCAGAATTGCCAACAACGTAGCCATCCCCCCGATCGTTTCGAAATTGCCACCGAAAGACTTCATGTGGATGAGACACCCACCTGAAGACAGTGGACGTCACAACCTGGGATCAGCTGAAATCAGTTTTCCGCAAGCGCTACAATCTGGATGATGAAGTTGAAACGAAGCATAAGATGTACGGCGCGAGCCAGCGTTCTGGAGAGTCGTGCACGGACTTCGCCCTCCGAAAATTGGAACTCATCGAGCAGTGCAGCTACCCCGAGGCCGAAGCCGAGAAATGCAAGTTGATCCTGGCCACTTTTTCGCTGAAAGCCAAGAAGCATTTCTTCGACAAGACTTTCAAGTCTCTGGACCTGCTGTTCGATTCGCTACTGCGCTTCGATCAGGTGTCATCAACTACAGGTAAAGCGCCAGCACTCACCGTGACCGTCGGTACACTGAAAGCTGCACCACCCAAAAAGCAAAGCCCACCAGTTTCTCCCTCAAGGAAACAACCACCCACCAGATCCGGAAGCAGCACGCCCCCAACTTCGTCTCCTCGAACGTCGAGAAACGCTGCAGGGATGTCGCAACCAGCGTCACCTTCACACAGCGCTCAGCGTTCAACTCCCCAGCAGACACAGGTACGTCGTCTTTGCCTCAACTGCAAGAAATCTGGACATTTCGTCACGCGCTGTAGACAGCCGTTGACACAGCAGTTTTTGGAATGGCAAGAGCGTTTTACCAGTGCCAGCCAGGGAAGCGACGATGTGATGCCTCTGACGCCCGTGAGAGGTCATCATTAGTCAAGCGTGTTGCATGTCACACGGAAGCGGGCGGAAAAAGCATCGATGTTTTGAGAGAAGAACGATCTCAGCACTTTTGGACTCAGGAGCAATGAGAAGCCTAATGAATGTTCTCTTGGCACAGCAGCTTGAGCTAGAAATTAAGCCATCTTCCCTGCATTTAAAAGGAGCAAACGGCCAGCCACTGATCAATTTAGGAGAAATGACTGCATCGATTGTTGCTGACGGCCAAGCATTCCTCCAAACCTTCATCGTTGTCCCTCACCTCGAGAGCGAACGACTTCTCCTTGGGAATGACTTTCTGGTGACATCGAAAGCCATTATTGACTGGGGTACGAACACCTTTCAGGTGCCTAAGCCTCAGCGACTTCGAAGATTAACCTTATAAAGCAGACCCACATCCCAGCAACATCGCGGAAGCTTGTAAAGGTTCAAGTTTTCTAGCTCACCCCAATCGGAAGAAGAGGTACAGATGGAGGTTGGTGGAACGCGCTTGCTATTTGAGCGACACTCCGTTCTTCTCGAACCGGCGGTAATAAGCTCAACGGAACGAATATTCTACGTCCTCTTGACGAACTGTTCAACGCAACCTGTTATCCTGACTCCTGGCCTGACAGTGGGATTGGCGGAAGTCGTCTCCGACATCACAGAGTTAGATATCAGCGCTGACGAAAGCAGAGAATATATTCCGCTGCACTACTTTGCCGTCTCCTGAGGATATGGAGGAACCAGCGTCCGCCCCTTGCAGTGAAGCTCAGCATCAGACCTTAAACTTGAATGGCATTTCACTCAATGTTGGTTCAACGCTGACACATAGCCAGTTCGAACAAGCAAAGGAGCTCCTCGCAGCAAACCTCGCATGCTTTTCCACAAGCAGTACAGATGTTGGGAACTGTTCCATTGAGGAGCACACAATACCGACCGGAGACGCAAAACCAATCGCACAAGGCACTCGCCGACTATCTCCTGTTCAACACGACATCGTGAAAGCGATGATCAAGGACCTAATTGATGCCAAAATAATTGCACCATCGAGAAGTCGATGGGCATCACCGTTGGTACTGGTCACAAAAAGAGATGGCTCGATACGCATTTGTGTCGATTACCGGCGCCTCAATGCAGTCCCGGAAGACACAGTCTATCCTATGCCAAGAATCGAAGACGCATTGCAAGCTCTCACTGGTTGCAAATTCTTCTCAGTCACGGACTTGGTTTCAGGCTTTTACCAGATTCCAATGAACCCTGCCGACATTGAAAAAACTGCATTTGTGACTCAATGGGGACTGTACGAATTTCTTCGTATGCCTTTTGGATTGAAAGGAGCACCCTTCACGTGTCAGCGCGCAGTGGATTCAATGATTGGAGACCTCAAGTACGACAGCGCTCTAGTTTACATGGACGACTGTGTCATCTATAGCAAAACATTTGAAGAACACCTGAGCCACTTGCAAGAAGTCTTCGACCGATTTCGCAAGGCTGGACTTAAGTTCAAACCACAGAAGTGTTTTCTCTTTTGCACATCAATTGTTTACCTTGGACACGTAGTCGCAGAAAATGGAGTTTCTCCGGATCCGAGGAAACTGGCAGCTGTGAAGAATTTCCCTCCACCGAGGAATGTCCAAGAGTTTCAGTCATTTTTAGGACTGACGTCGTACTTCAGGAAGTTTATCCCAAACTACAGCATTCATGCTGCACCTTTGCGCGCGCTGTTGAAAAAGGACACTCACTTCCAATGGGAAGACCCACAGCAAGATGCTTTCGAAGTACCAAAGGGTTGCCTTTGTGAGCCACCGCTGCTGAAACTATTTTCAGACGATTTGCGGTTAAACGTTCAAGTGCACACGGACGCATCGCGGCTGGGTCTAGGAGCTTTACTTCTACAAGAGGACGAATGTAGCAAGTTACGGCCTGTAGTCTACCTGAGCCGATCTCTCAAAGGCGCTGAAAACAACTACACCTCAACCGAACTCGAAGCGCTAGCTGTGAAATGGTCCTTGGAACAACTTCGCCCCTATCTAATGGGACGGAAGTTTCAAGTTGTGACTGACCATCATGCGCTCTGTTGGGTGATGCGCTACAAAGAGGGAAATCAAAGATTACTCCGTTGGTCTCTGGTCCTGCAAGAGTTCGATTTTGAGGTAATCTACAAATCCGGCAGACTACACGGTCCTCCTGGTTGCTTGTCTAGAATCCCTCACTCTGAAGAAAACTCCGACCAAGTTCTTCAAATTTATTTTGAAGAAGTACGCCAACCATTGGCAAACTTTGATGAAGCACAATATGCCGACGCTTTCTGCAAAGACGTCTTCAGCTTGTTAGCGGGAGAATCCGGTACCAGAAAACAGCAGAAGCGAGCACGATCTAAGTTTGTCATACACGACGGCATTCTCTACAAGAGAGATCAGGGCCCGATTCACCAACGCTTTCTGATGTGCCTTCCTGCAAGCAAAAGGGCTGAAGTTGTTAACAAATTTCACGGAGGCAAGTACAAGCTCACACGGGTATCCGACGCACGTTCGAAGTTATCCGCTTGAAATACTTCTGGCCAAAGATGTACCAGCAAATCAAAAGTTATGTCAACCATTGCGACCTTTGTCACCGCTTTGGCACCACTACGTCTCCTGCAGCCGATTGAAGTGCATTCTCCATTCCACACGATTGGTCTCGACATTGTTGGACCATTCAAGTCATCACGGGGATACAAGTACATCATTGTTGCTATCGACTACTTAACAAAGTTCGTAGAGGCCAAACCGGTCCGCAACATAGAAGCCGTGACTGTTCAAAAATTCATTGAACGTCGGATCATTCTGAAGCATGGCTGTCCAGCGGTAATTATTACCGACCGTGGCACTCAGATGATGGGAAAATCTACGGCAGCATACCTTCAGCACCGTGGAATTCACCATTCTCCTACTACATCCTATCACCCAGCTGCGAACGGACTGTGCGAGAGGGCCAACAAGACACTGAAGCAAATGATCAGCATGTTGACCGCCAAAGGCAAAAAATGGGCTGATATATTGCCATACGTTGTGTTTTGTTACAACACCGGCTACCAAGACACCATTCGGGAGATGCCCTTTCTTCTGGTGTACGGCAGAGATCCAGTGTTGCCTCTCGACGTCAGCTTCAATCGCAAAGAACTTGCCGAGCTCCGGGAATCATCAGATTACGCCGCGCTAGTACGTGAGCGACTGAACGAAGCTCGGACATTGGCATCAAAAAACATAAAACTGGCGCAAGAACGGCAGAACGACCTACTTCGACAGGGGCCGCAAGGATATCACGTTTGAAAAAGACCAGCTGGTCCTCCTAAAGATACCTCCCGTCGGCATCAAAGCTCAGCGAAAGTTCACAGGTCCTCATCGGATTGTGTCTCGTGTTTCTCCAGTGAACTATGAGATTGAACTCATGGACGGTTCGTGCCGCGAAATAGTTCACGTGGAAAAGCTGAAGCCATACTTGTCGCCCATTGCAGAGTTCTCGCAGCCGTGTTGTGACTCTCAAAACTAAGTGTTTCCTGTCTACAGCCCGCAGGGGAGTGTTAAACATAAATGTCGGGACGACATTTTTCAGAACCCGGAATGTGGCGTGGCGCGCTGTGTTTATATAACGTAAGTGCTTTTCGGCTCACTTACGCGCGACTGCGGACTGCGGCTTTCTCTCCCTCTTCTCGTTCCCACGCCGACCCTCCGACACCAGACGCCGTGCCTGCGGTGCGGGGTGCTCGCCCCTCGTGTGCTCGGAGCGAGAAATTAACAGTTCTTGTCTGACTGTGGAAGCGTTGAGTCGTGTCTGCGGCCCTGGCCGATCTCTTTTTCCCCGACGGCTGCTCTGCGCCGTCACAACAGGCGAGGGGCGTCGAACTGCGCCTCCAAACAAACGCGGTTGCAGTGTCAGCTGTTTTGGTGGGGCTCTCGGCAATTCAGCGAAAGCGATGGGCTTACAAGCGCAACGAGCGCTGGTTTGAAGATACCCTGCCTCACCTCGGGGAAGCGCACTTCAAGCAAGCCTTTCGAGTGTGTCCGGCGACGTTTCGGTACCTCGTGGAGTCGTGTCGGTCCGAACTTCAGCGGCAGGACACGAACATGAGGAATGCAATCACAGTGGAGAAGCGAGTCGCTGTTGGCTTGTATCAGCCTGTGTTCCAGCGCCGAAGACCGCACCATCGCGCACCTCTTCGGAATCGGGCGGTCCACTGTCAACGTTGCCTTCAGGGACTTTTGCAACGCCGTACTCGCGCGGCTGGAAGGCGAGTGGCTGCGCATGATAAGTCCGGACGACATGGCCGCACATATGCGGGAATTTTATGCCGTGACCGGCTTTCCTCAAGGTGTCGGTGCGCTGGACGGCTGCCACTTTGCCATCTCACCACCCAAGGAACACGCAGTGAACTACTATAACTACAAAGGGTGGTACGTTTTTTCAAGTGTTCTCCAAGTGGTGTGGCTATGACCGATGTCAATGGTGAAAACTCCTATTTGACACCTAACATTAACAAAAAGTCAGCATAGTTCATTTCACGAACAGCGAGCAAAATAGTATTTCAGAAGGTGTGTGCCCTGCTGCACTCAGATTGTTAAATGAACTGCAGTCAGTAACGCGTGAAGACTGCAGGAGCTGACAAAAAGGTTTTGCGTGAGCCTTTCTCACGCATATTGGGGTAGTTTCTTATCATATGACCAATCAGTTGATACCGCTCCTTCTGTTGCCCGCCTTGTACGCTTGTACTTGTCAAAGACAATATACAGTGGCAACATGACACCGCAAGGTCTGGGCACTCATGGGCATTTATTACCTTTTCTTTTCTTTTTCTATACAGGTATAGTATGATACTGCTTGCACTCGTGGACCACCGGTACTGGTTCCTCTACATAAACATTGGCAGCCCTGGGAGGTGCCACGACGCCCATGTCTACGGACGTTCCAAGCTTTGCAAAGCGGTGCAAAGTGCACACTTCAAGTCGCCCACAGCCACTATTGAGGGTGCAGTTGTGGGCCCACTGATTCTGTGTGACCAGGCGTTCCCACTGACCGAAAACTTGGTGAAGCCTTATCCAAATGCAGGAAGCGGAACAAGTGAGGCAGCGTTCAACTACAACCTGTCCAAGACACGGCAGGTAGTAGAGAATGCTTTTGGCCGGTTGAAAGCCCGCTTCCGATACATAATGAAGCGGATGGAGTGTGAGCTGCCCAACGCAAGACGTGCCATCAGGGCATCATGTACACTTCACAACATCTGTGAAGCTTCACAGCTTCATTGCTGTGAAGCAAGACCGCAGGGCATTCGACGCTCTGTATGAGCAGCCGGTGCGTACAACCCGTGCGTCTACTGCAGGAGGCCAAGAAGTCAGAGACAGTACTTTCTTAAGCTGGCAGCGTAAACATGACCGCAGCTCCTTCAAGTGTGTGCTTGACGAACATAAAGATGGGTGCACACTCGTGCCGTGGAACACTTGTCTGTAAAGATGTGCTTCTCCGTCACAGGCAGTGTGCTTGCACTGATGTAGGATTTCTGCACTGCTGAACTTCTTTTGCATCTAGTTTTCTCTAATGACAGAATAAAAATGTGAAAAAGCACGTGTTGTGACTGTAGTGTAAAAAATATGCACACTGTTCACTTTATGCAAGAAAAGTTTTGCTGCATATGGGGGGGGGGTTAGTGGAAGAATGTGACAAGATAAAAAAAAAAACCACGAACAAGATAAGAGAAACTCAAAACCCGAACAATAGGGGCCAGTCCTGAGGACGGTCATCTGTGAACAGGAGATGTCAAGAGACAGGACCCGAGGGGGTGCCCACCACAGAGCATGCAAAGGAACATTGGAGACAGATGTGAGCATTCTGGCAGAGAACTAATGGCCGACATTGCCTCTCGGAGAGCCTCTGAGTTCATATATGGAACAAAAGCAACGATAACAGATGCTGTCCACTGTGCCAGTGGATACGAGGAAAAGGCCCCGTCTATACAGAGACAGTAGTGCGCGTCAGTATCCATGACATCCTACAAGGCAGCTCTGAGGTAATGATGGACGTCCTCTCGCTGGAGTGGTCTGGGCGGTGTGGACATCTCACTGAGTGCTCCATTCCGGAGATAACCAGTAGAGGCGTTGATGTGTGCGCTGCAATTGTGCTTGCCAATGTGAAGCTGAAAAGGTGGTGCCGGAAGACCAGAAGCGAGACAGAGCTACCTGTCGGGTACTGCAAAGATGGCCTCCATTACAACGAGGACAGCACACGTGTCATCAGCCGAGTCACTGGACAATCCACGGTGCGTTTGTTTTTATCGGGGAGGCTGTTCAAGCTGGGGAAGCTGAGACCACTGGCAAGGAAGCTTTCCAACGAGTGCCACATGCACATGGAGACCAAAAACAAGGGACAGGGGCCTGCACCACACCCATCGAAGGCTGATGGACTAAAACCCGGAGAGATGCAAGAGCGGGATAAATCAACATCAAATGGAATTGGTTCAGCTTATCACGGAATCCCTAGTGAACATCCTGGCCAAGAAATGGCCCACCTTTTAGGAGTCACCTGCAACAACAACGCCAATGGCCAAGGGAGCCTACCGCAGCCGCCGCCATCTTTTCAGCAGAACCCCTAACCTAACAGTCCGGTTACATAGTCCGGAAAAACTGAGCACGGAAGTGTTACCGGTGACACTACACAACGGAAACAGTAAACACTGGCTTCCTAAACATGCATGGAGCGAGTAAAGCATCAAAGTGGGAAGAGTTGCATGAAATTCTTGACTAGGAGGCTATTGCAATCCCCTCCGTAGATGAACTGCACCTACCCAGCTCTGAGGAGTCTGCAATACATAGCAATTGGCACTGGACCGGCTGCAAAAAGGAAGCTGATTGCAGAGATGGAGGGGTGGGCGTGCTGTGGTGAAACAGCAACGCATGGGCGAGATTAGAAGGATCAGGTCTGGAACATCTACAGATCGCCAGAAATATCCTCAATATACTCACGATCATCGGCGTTGTATAAAGTGGAGCCCGCTGTTACGTTCCTCACTGTTGCGTTTTCCTGGCTGTTATTGTTGTTTATCATCGGTCCCGGCATAGCTACCATAGGATATAATGTATTGCGAACGCCACTGTAACGTCGCAACTGTGGGCCCGTTCCCGTATGATCCATCGCAACCTGACACTCCGACACCGCCATTTTGACTTCCGATGAGTCTTGGCCAGGCTTTGTTACTGAACTGGCTACAAGAAGCCGCAAGTGAGTTGGAGAGGCCATCACTAGATGGACTGTAGTGATCATGGAGGAAAGAATACTTTCCTCCATGGTGGTGATTGTCTGTGTGCGCCGCTCACGCACGACGTGCAATCTGTCTAGCCACGGCACATTGATCCACCGCCAAGTGAAGGGTGGCGGCCTGTGGATGCTAAGCACCTCGGCCTGGCCGAAAGGCCCCCGCCGAGAGAATGAGCGATTGAGAGGAGACTCGTCCTCTCCACAACCTGTCATTCGCGTTGGTTTCCCTCTCACACCCAGAGAACATCCCTCCTCTCCTCCCTGCCTCCCTGTTCACGGAAGATGAGCCGATGACGGGCAGCTACTTCGGCAAACTCGTCGGAAGACGAAGGGCCTACTGTGAAATGTGACGCGCATGGGCGGTGGGCCTACTTGGAGGAGACTCCTTTCGCGGACTTGGATGACAGCGGGAACGGAAAACACTCCCTGGCAGTGCCAAGGATGCCAGCGAGTGGCAGCGTTGGAAGCGCAAGTCGCGGATTGTATGGCAGCACTGGGCACAGAGGGCAAGGTGTGAGGCTTGCGAGCAACTCGATAGCCGGATTGCTGACATTGAGGCGAAGTTTCAAGAGCTCGAGGTACCTCTTGGACCAGGCTGGACACCAGTACGGCGAGAGAAAGCTTCGTCTCCTCTGGTCACGGCTCAAGCGCAACGGGATACACAAGCGGATGTGACCCTCGAAAATCCAAAGGAAGTCACACCTTGCGGTGCCTTAGAAGAACCTGCGCCAGGGAGCGGCAATAGGGACAAGGTAGGGTAGCAGCACCAGAGTGCGTCATCGGGAAATCAGCCGGTGAGGACTGCCACAGAAGGAAGCAGCAACCACCCAGATGCGCAGTCCACGACGGGAGGGGCGACACAACGCTGCAAGCTCTCCCAAGCGAGCCACCCGCTGACGCCCGGGAAAGTGAGCAGGGGGCAGCTGACCATGGGGTGCGTCAGAATACCCTAAGCAGCCGCCCAGGCGTACAGCCAAAGTGGCACAAAATGCCCTGGCTTTACCCACCGCCCGGGGTCACCAAGGAAGTAGCGGTGATGGGAGACACTAATGTGGGACTGCTCGCATAGGCCTGGTGGCTGAAGTGGGTGCTCCCCAGTGCACGGAAGTGGTCTACTGCAAGGGTGCAACAGTGGCCCAGTCGCTCAAGCTTGTCGAGGAGTGTGAGCGAACAGCCAGACCAGTCCACCGACTGTGGGTGCTACATGTTGGACTGCCGGACTTGCTGGCGGCGAAAGGCGAAGAAGTGGTGAGTCGCGTAGAGGAGTGGTGTGAGGGGAGGGGCCGCAGTGTGCTGACCTGTTCGATCCCGGAGGTGACACAACGGGGAGGCGAGACCAGAGCCGGAATAGTGATGGCGAATGCTCAGCTCAAAAAGCTCTGTAAACGTCGACGCATTCCTTTCCTGGATCTAGCAGCGAATGGCTTGGACAATAACTTCTCCACCGACGAAGTTAGTTATGGGAGCGAAGGAATCCGAAGGGTGGTCAAACAGCTGGCGACGCCAATTGCATGTTTTTTAGGAGTGGAGGCTGGAACACTGGCCTGGAATGCCCGAAGGCCAAAGGGGCCACCAGAGACTCCGAGCGCAGCGGATGACCTGAAAACGTCTCAGGATGGCTCGCATTCTACGGGGAACAGACGCCCCGATTGCAACCACTGTGCGGCGTGTCAAGCGGGCAAAGCGCAATGCAGTTACGAAAAACAACACCCGAATCGGAAAACCCCAACGCAGCACCCGGAGCCACACAGACCAATCAACTGGAGAACCAAAGCACAAGACCCGGGACAAAACGTGGCGCCAAAAAACAGCGTCTCAATGGAAGCACGGATCAAGGAGATCATACAGGAGCATTTAAACAGGAGACGGCCAATGCTGGGCCCTGCCTGGGGGCAGATTCCGACGTGGTCGATGTCGTAGTTTCAGACCCATTCGCCGAGCGCCTGATCGACAAACGGACTGCCACATCGACCAGTACCCCCCCAACAATAGCGACAGTAACAAGGGACGAACCGCCACAAGCTCCAGTGTCTGGTGAGAGTGCTGGGCGGCCTCGCTCACGGACGCATCACCGACACAGAGGAAAGGAGGCCAGCCGATTCGCAGTGGGCTTCCCCAATATGAACGGAGCGAGAGGTGCACTGAAATGGGAAGAGCTGTACAGATTGATGGGTGAAGAGGAGTTCTCCCTGTACGCGGTTGCAGAAACCCACCTCTGGGATTTGGAAGAGCCAGCCAGTGGAAACGGGCTGGTGTTGGGCAGGTAGCCACAGACCAGGATGCGAACGCAAGGGCGGAGGTGTCGGGCTGCTGAGGCACCGAGAACCACCGTGGATCTGCAGTGAGCGGAGCGTGTGCGTGGACCGTCTGCGGGCTACAGGCGACTTGCTTGGCATAGCTGCTGCTGCCTGTGTAGTATACCTGTCAGTGCAACACACCCGACTACAGCAGAATGTGGAGCTAATTGCCTGTATTCTCAACAGCGCCCGGCGCTATGCTACAGACAAGGAGCTAGTGATACTTGGCTACTTTAACGGCCACCTAGCGGAATTGGATGGGTACATGAACAGGAATGGGCTCCTCGTCCTTCAACTCGCGGACCAGCTAAACCTGAAAATGGCCAATTTGAGTGCACATTGCGAGGGGCAGTACACGTGGTGCAGCGCAGGGTAGTGCAATGGCGATTGACTACGCGCTAGTGTCGCCTCGCCTTGCGGGCTTCCTGCGACGCATCAACGTAGACGAGGAGGGCGTGCACAGCCTCAGTAGCGACCACAACCGCCTCCGGCTAGACTTCCCCCGCTCACACCAGGCGACCAAGTGACTGTGGCGACGCAAAGCAGCGCTTCCGAGTGTGGTGCAAAGAGCGCATGCGCACGCAAGAGAAAGTTACCTTCGAGAGGAAGGCTGATAATAAACAGTCAATTGTTGTTTGGGACACGGGTTGTTCACTTGCACAGCTCTGCCGAGCAGGCGCGCGCGTCCCAACATCTGGTGACTCGGAATTCAGACGCAGCCACCGGAGTGCTGAACCAGCCACAATATGGCTTCAACGTCCACGACCGACGCCCCTGCGACAGTCTCCTCAGTTGACGGTAAGCTGCCCCCCTTTTGGACTGCGGACCCCGCACTTTGGTTCATACAAGTGGAATCTCAGTTCGCAGCCAGACGCATCACCGCAGACCTTACAAAATACCACTACCATGGTGGAAGAATAAGAGGTGTCTCAACGGGGCCGGCTCGCCGCTTGGGTGGCGAGCGCGCAGCCTGCTCGTGCTTTAGAGGAGCTCCGCTAGATGGCGCCACATATCCGGCGACCATGGCAGAGGCGGTTAAGTTTGCCACGGAGTACCATGAGCGCGCACGTTCCGTTCCACGCCAGTACATCCTACATGCAGGCCTCCAAGACGTGATTCGGGGCAACCCAGATGAGATGACAAACGCCCTCGATTCTATGCCGACAGGACGCACAGGGACCCTAACCATCTGCTCTATCCCTGAAATTACGAGCCGCGGAGACGTGACAAGGCTGCGGTGGTGCTGGCCAATGCTAGAATCAAAAAATGGTGCAGGAAAATGAATAGCCGGTTTCTGAATCTTAACAAGTCAGAGCTGGCTATAGGTTTCGCCAAGGATGGGCTTTCCTACGATGGAGACGGCGCCCAGACAGTTGGTTGCACTGTTGGAAGAGTGGCGAAACGTTTTTTAGACCCATGCCGTCCCCCAAGGCGCGAATCAGCCACACAAACTTGGACGAAACCCCGGGAGGAGCGCCAGACCAGCAGGCGGCGCAGTACCCCCATATGGAATCCGGAAAACGAAAACGGAAATCACCCCTCTACCCGGAACCAGCAGAAGATGCCACAAGTACCATCTGCACAAACCAACCGAAGTGGACGGGAGGAGCGCCAGACCAGCAGGCGGCGCAGTACACCCAAATGGAATCCGGAAAACGAAAACAGAAATCACCCCTCTATCCGGAATAATCTGCCAGAAGCTGCCTGAAGCGTATGAGAATAAGTTGATTGATTTTCAACGGTATGTTATTCGTCTCCGGCAGCAGCATGGCTACATGCTGGGTCAAATCGGCAACGCCGACGAAACGCCGGTGTGGTTCGATATGCCGTCGCCTACCACAGTCTGCGAACGCGGGGCAAAGGAGGTGAAGTTGCTTTCAACAGGAAGCGAGCAGTCGCGCTTCACGGTGATGCTTGCGTGCACCGCTGACGGCAGAAAGCTGCCTCCGTTTATAATTTTTAAGCGGAAGACGCTGCCAAAAGAGCCTTTTGAGAAAGGGTACATGGACGAGACCCTCATGGTGGACTGGATCCGCACAGTGTGGAATCGGCGTGCCGGTGCACTCCTACGCTGTCCCAACATGCTTGTGCTGAATGCGTTTCGTGGGCACTTGACGGCTTCTGTGAAACAAGCGCTGCGCGACGGGAGAACAGGACCTTGTCGTCATTCCTGGAGGCATGACGTCAACGCTACAACCTGCTCGACGTCGTGCTTAACAAGCCTTTCAAAGATCGCGTGCGCAAACTGTACAACCAGTGGATGGCCGGGGACAATCCGCACACCCCAACTGGCCAGGCTGCACAGGCCGCCTCTCGCCACAGTGTGTATCCTGGGTGTCCCAGGCTTGGCGCTTACTGCTCGATGAAATGGTAGTGCGCGCATTCAAGAAGTGCTCAATCAGCAACTCCCTCGATGGTAGCGAGGACGACGTGCTATGGGATGCGGCCAGCGACAAGCAGTCGTCCACGGACGAGAGTGCCGACAGTTCGGACGAGTGGACTGCCGAGCAACAACGTGCCGTGAAACGTGGCGGCGTCGTACGAGAGTTCTGACTGTTTGGACAAGAGAGCAGCCCATTTGAGAATAAAACGCTTTGTGCCTAATATTTTTTTTTGTCCATTTTTCTGCCTTAAGGTAAGGGGGTCGACCTATATTCCGCCTCGACCTATATTCCGCATTATACGGTAGTTTTACTCAGCTACAGAGATAACCCGGGCATGAATGGCTTCAGCCCAGCTCAACTCCTAATGGGGAGGCAACTCAGAACTCGCTTACCGAAGATGAAACAGTTGCTGCAAACCGTCCTGGCCTGCTAGAGACACAGTGGCCACAAGTGATGCATCTTACACGACGAAAAGTGAGTGCAACTTCAACCGGCACCATCAAGCTAGGCCACTGCCTCTGCGGGAGGTGGGAGAACGAGTGTGGGTTCGACGTGAAGGAGTTCGAGCTACGGTGTTAAGTGAGGGCCAACAACCTCGCTGTTATATTGTAGAGACTGATCAAGGTGCAGTCCTGTAGCGTAATCAGCGACACCTGTCGGGGTTCTCACAGCCGAATCAAACAGACCCTGGAATTCCTATGGACACAACGCAGGGTGCTTCTCCTGCAAACCCAACGGTGGAGATACTGAACGCTGCACCGAACGTAGCAACAGACGTCGGCAGCGACCATCGAGACGATGGTGTATGTGGACGTGTAGTGGTCGCCGCGTAGTTCCACCAGCCCGTCTGAACTTGTAAAGCCACACAAGTGCTTGAAGGAAGGAGGTGTTGTGGTGTCACCTGGTTTCAGCCAGCTGTCTGGTGGCGCCGCCCGTGACGGGGGACACAGGGGAGCGTGCCCGAATAAAGTACTTCTTGTGACGCTGACGGCTGCGGGTGGCTGTCTGCTCTGGCCCCGACGAAAACAGTGTTGGGGTCAACATAAACACAACACTAAGATTGTACCCCTGCCCCCCCGAGCCGAAAAGGACAGCCAAGACAAACCACAAGCCAGAACTTTGAACCAAGGATTCTCTTTCACGGTGCTGAAATACAGGATGTTCCCAGCGAACAAAGTTCCGGTGCACAACACGTAACATTTTTCTGTGCATTACAACCACGCAAAACTGCTACAAGCAGTTCCACACCAAATACCGTATTTACACGGTTCTAACGTGCACCCCTTTTCGCTAAAATTTGTCTTCAAATTTGTATGCGCATTACAATCCGGCTCAAAGCTGAATTCGGCTTCAAAGTGGCCAGCAGCATTTCCACAGACACGGTGGTTTTTTAAAATCTTTGCGGTAGGATCAGTGTGAAGTAATATTTTTCAAATTTTTCTACATAAACTTACCTGCCCATTACAATCGTGCAAATACGGTAAGAGCGCTTCTCAGGAGCAGTAGTAGAATTTTGCTGTACACGAGTGTTGTTCAATTTGTATGTGTCAAGACACAGTGCGCATTACAACGCACACACTGGTGTCAGGGTTCGTACGGGCTTCCAAAGCAAAAATTCAAGGGTTTTCAAGGACTTTCAAGAACCAGAAAACACATTTTCAAGGTCCCCATCTTATGTTTTATCTGGGATTATTTATAACTTTTTCAACAAAATGCAAAATTTTGATATTGCCTAATACCTAAGAATATTAATGCACATTTAGATAGGCGCTATGGGTTCATGAATGCTCCCCCAGCTTTATTTTTTTTTCATATAGTTTATATTTAGAGGTTTTTCTTTTTTCTTGGTGTTTTGCTGAGGCTGTTTGATTTCAAAACTTAGTTAATGTTGCCTGCATCTCCTGCTTTGTCAGCAAGAGTATCAGCTGAAATTAACTCAGCAAGTGTTGCTGCAAGGCAGGATGAACTATGTACACGTCCACCATTTGCACGTAAAAGCAAACGCAGATGGAGAGTATGAGGCACAGCAAACATGCAATGAAAGGCCGCCCACAGACTAGATGGAACATGCAAGATAGAGAACAGAAGCCAGCTTTCACGGGATTGTATCGTGACATGAATTCTATTGAGGAGTGCTGCTCCCAATGTTGCCTCGTAATAATGAGAATCCACAACTCGTAATTTCACGCAATACACTGAAACTTGATTGTTACAATGTTTCTTTACATTTGCAACACCTAAAATTCACGACAAACGATAGGGCCATTGGTTATCTCCAGAAAAATCAAGGGTTTTCAAGAACCCTTTAAAAATTCCAGGACTTTCCAGGCCTTGAAATTTACACTTCTAAATTCAAGGGTTTCAAGGTTTTCAAGGACCTGTGCGAACATTGGGTGTGCAATATTTGCTTGTACTACAGCTGCAATTTTTTTCTCGTGCAATAAAGTATCTGCACACATTCCAAAAATGTGCTTTTATTTCACTTGTGTGGCCACAAATTCAACCAGGTCTGAAGAGGATATACATGTATGTACCTATGCATGTGTGTGTGCAGCGCATATATCTGTGTAAATATATTTATATGTGTACCTGTATGTGTGTGAGTGTGTATATATAAGTATATGTACATGTCATTACGTATAGGACAGTTTTGGGTCTACGTTGTGCATAGATTTGGTTGGTTTTTTAATGTGTCAGGTTTCCTGCTTAGATCGTCGTTGTGCATCATTCGTTTTATGTATAGGCTACGACACCATTTTCATGTCCGCCTGTTTCAAAGGGAGAAGCCCCAAGATCATCATCATCATCACCGGGAGAAGCGAAACTCGGGGCAGTTGCCGCAGGAGATGGCTGCGGTTGCGAGCGCAATGCACGCCACCAAACGCGCGGTTCTACTCAATCTACCGTGGAGTTTCACGACTTTACCAGCAGCAGTGAGCCTGTGGATGATTTAGAGCTGCCAGACTCGAGTTCTGAGAGTGATGGTGATGATGAAAACCAGCCTGGATCATCAGCGGCCACTAACAGGCAAGTTAGAGGTTTGCTTTTGTTTTTGTAGTCGGCTTGTTCAAAGTGCTCTGCAGCCAGTTCAGGAGGTTTATCAGTGTCGTGCATGGTTCCATTCCATCTGTACGGTTGCCACATCCTTCAGCCAAGACTCGCTGCTGCCTTGACAATGGAGTCTGCAGTTTCGCCCCAGCAGGGAGACAGCTA
Source organism: Haemaphysalis longicornis (assembly GCA_013339765.2). Classification (NCBI taxonomy): domain Eukaryota; kingdom Metazoa; phylum Arthropoda; class Arachnida; order Ixodida; family Ixodidae; genus Haemaphysalis; species Haemaphysalis longicornis. The sequence continues at coordinate 34,523,463 of CM023452.1, read as the reverse complement.
CCCATTTCGGCCTCAAGCTTCACAGCGGCGTGCGTCGCTTCCCGAGGGCCATAGATATTTTCAAGGTTTTTTCTTCACTACCCAAGTGATCGAATTGATCTGATTGAACACGAACCAGTATGCCTGGGTGATGATACTAGAAAAACCTCACTACAGTGAGCCTGACAGCTTATGGAAGGAAGTTACTTCAGTGGATATGCTGAAGTTGCTTTGTCTCCTGCTCTACATGGGAAGCGTAGACGTTCCCCGACTTCACTTGTACTGGAGTGGCTCAGAGCTGTTGTGCGGTCTTGTTTTGCCGAAAATTATGCCTAGACGGCGCTTCTGGGTGCTTCTGGGAATGCTGCACATCTCAGACCCTGCAACTAATGCTACAGGTGGTGGAGAAAAGTTGGACAAAATTTCACGGCTCCTTCAGCACATAAATGACTGCTCCGCAGTTTTTTTTCCAGCCATACCGGGAACTTTCAGCGGATAAGTGAATGGTAAAATCCAAAGGCCGCTCAGGAATTTGACACTACATCAGGGACAATGTAACGAAATGGGGTTTCACGTTATGTGTTCTTGTGGACCCCCAAGCTGGCTACACCATTCAGTTTTATGTTTACACAGGAACATGTGAAAGACCCGGTGTGAAAAGATTGGCCTTTGACGTTGTGACCGGACTGTGCAAAAGCTACCTCGACCAAGGGTACTGCATTTATATGGATACCTTTTATACCTCAGGGCCCCCCCCCCCCCCTTCCTTTTTTTGCATTTGCTGGAATGCAAGACATTTGCTTGAGGAACAACGTGGAAAGATCGGCGTGGGTTGCCCCGTGAACTCAGACACCCTCTGGGGAAAAAAAGCAAAGTGAAGCTGGCTGCGGGGCAACGGTGTTTTGTACCCACAATGGAAGGACTGTCGTGTCGTCAGCATGGTGAGCACCATGCACACGGCCAACAAGCATGTGGCTACCAAAAGGAGAAAGGAAAAAAGGATGGCAGGTGGCAGCAGATTCCAATCACAACACCGAAGCTCATTGGTGGGTACAACTCAGGGATGCTCACGTGGACAAGTCCGATCAGCCAACAGGATCCCACAATGTGCTCCACAAGTGCGTCCGCTCATGGAAGGCCCTGCTCTTTCACTGCACTGGCACTGCGGCAGTGAACAGCCATGTGATTGTTCAAGGAAGTGACAGGAAGCAGCACCCCGAGATAGCATAGCTCTCTAGGGTTTCCCGCTACAATCAGCTGGTGTTGTGCAGTGAACTAGTGTGACAGCTTCTCGAACTTGAAGACGCCCCACATGGACCTCGTGTTCTGTCCCCTCCCCCACCTCCTTCTGGCACTGAGCACCAACTGGACAGAACGGACAAGGAGTTCAACTGCAAAAAGTGCTACAGAGACAAGAACATTGAACAGAAAACAACTGCGCACTGCCGAGCTTGCAACGTCCATCTGTGCTTCACCCACCCGAACTGCTTTGCCGGGAGGCATGTCGAGCGATAAGGAGAAATAATTTTATAGCAAGTGGAAAAGTGCTCCCACAACGACTTTTATTGTTAGTAAGCACTTTGCTAATGAATGTAAATATGTTTCTGCGGTTTAAACTTTTCAGAGCATTTTTTTTAGTTATAAGCATATCATTGACAAATTTTTTCGAAAGTTCACGAAAACTTTGTTTTGCACCAAATAAGTTTTGTTTTTCTACCATTCTGCTTTGTATAAAAATTTATGTAATCAAAATGCATGTCTTTCTAACTTTATTTCAATATGCATTTTGTATTTTTGCACACAAATTTTTTGCAATAAAAGTGTTTACTTAAACCAAGTGAAAAAAAAAAGCTTTTTTGCCCCAAGGTTTCAAGTGCTGCAAGCAAATTTTTGTAGCTCAAAAACTGCTTGACCTAGGACATTGATATTTCTTCAGAATATATTACTAACAAAAGTACAAAACATTTGTATATTTCGTAATTTGTTTAAAAAATTTTTCTTAGGAGATATAAACATTTGCACAATTTTGTCCTAAAATTACCCCAAAAATTGAAATTTGAAAATTTTAATTTTTCATTTTCGCTCGTTACATCTTTCAAACAATTACACCATTAAAGAGAAAATCTATTTAGCTTCATTTTCGTGTGCTTTATATATTTTTGCCCCAAACAGTTTTCCCAATCCAAGATATAGACTGGAACCCACAAAAAGTAGGACTTTTCGCCCGGTATGGAAAGAGTTAAGGAGCGGCTAAAGGCCACCTGAGTGTAGTTAGCTGTGATCACTGGAGGAACGACAAGTGTACTGCAGCCGCTTGATGTTAGTGTTAACCAACCGCTCAAAGCAGAATTCTGCCTCTGCTACTTGGAATAGATGGCAGCAGCCGCTCATGAAAAGACCCCACCACTGGGGCGACTCACAGAGGGCATCGCTGCCACAAGTCTGCGAGTAGATTCTGAGTGCGTGGTGTGCCGTGTCATTTGACACTGTTGTGCAATGCCTTAGGGAGATCGGCATTTCCAACTCAGTGAACAGTACCGAGGACGATTGCATCCTTGGAGGATACCCAAGCGGCGAGCTCTTCTTCCGGAAGCTACAAAAGGTCAGCAAAATGGAGTGAGAATAAAAACGTCTCTGACGTGTTATTTGAATCTCTCTTATGCTCTGCTGCATTAGCGAAAACAGCACAAAGTGTTTGTGAGCCGCCTTCGGCCCGATTCCCTAAGAGCTGCAACCAGCCAAAATTCTAAAAAAAGAAAGTGCGACCCTTACACGAGTGTATACGGTATGCCTTCTGCACAGTGTTTTCCATGCTCAGCATGACATTTGTGGTGCTATGTTCCCTTTCCCGCATTTTCCTACGGTTTTTTTTTCGCGTGTGTTGATTACAGAAGCCGCTTAGAGAAAAAAAACACCGCGAGTTGGCGCATGACACCACAAGACTATGCGAGTCGTTCTGAGCTGCGTGTGTTATTGCGTTATGTAGGGAGGGTAAAAAAATGGCGGTTGGGCATCCCTTGCACAGCTGTGCGACAGCAAGCATGGAAGAGGTGAAGATGCACCGTGGTGAGACCTGTTTTGTCAGGTAACAGAGATGGTGCCGAGCTAGCCCAAAGCTGTCTCGCTGGAGATGAAGCAAAGAAGACTTAGGAAGACCCTCATTGTGACTTTAAGGTGCGCGCCCTCGTCAAGAGGCATGGGCTGCTTGCACAGTCGACAATACCGATGATGGAGAAAAATGGGTAGCATGACGATCATGAAGGCTGGAGCCAGCGGTCATGCCGACCAATGGAAAAAGATCAGGGGCCCTTTGTACGCCGTTATTGAAGACACGCTTTACCAGCGGTCCCTCCCTACCCGTGCTCAGAATGTGCCATCACTGGCCGCAAAGGCGAAGAAGTCTGTGTTCCTGCTTGGACGAGAGAGTCTGGTGGAGGCTGGATTCGGTGGTTTAAGGAGCATCACAGCATAGTCTACGAAAAACGTGGTGGGGGAAGCAGTGTCGTTAGATACGGAGGCGAAGGAAGGGTGGCTGAAGATGAAGATGCCCACTGTGTTGGAGGGCTACACGGAGAGAGGCAACTGTGATGAAATGGAACTTCTCTTAAGTGTTCCATTCCGTCGCAGCAATGCTGTGCACATACTGTCTTAAAGTGATGCCATACCTCTTCTGTTTTCAAAAGAGGCACGGCATCACTTATAAGACGTTATGCAATGAAGCAGGCAAGTGTGAACATGCAAACACTGAATGATTGGAAAGCTACTCTGTCGGCTACAATTCAGTGCTACGAGCCTCATGCGACGAAATGTGCTTCTTCTTCCATGCACAGCCGTCGAAGTCGTAAGCCTGAAAGGAAAAGTGTGCCATGGAGGCAAATGTAGCAAAGACTGATTGGCGGTGCTTCTTGTTGCAACATGGATGGGTCTGACAAACTAAAGCAACGAGGAATCGGGAAATCTCAGAGCGCACGGTGTTTGAAAAGCATTGGCCTACTGCCATGTCACTATAGAAGCAACCACTGTGCATGGATGACCTTTTAAAGAATTTCTTCTGTATTTTCATAACAAGATGGGCTCCCAGTGCAGGAGTGTTCTCCTTTCTCTGGACAGTTGGGCTGCCCACCCGCGGGTTCCACTGTTTTTCCACAACGCTCAGCTTGTAATTTTCCCTGCAAATATGACAAGCCACTTGCAGCCGTTGGATGCCGCCGTCATAAAGAACTTGCACTGTTCATACAAGCTCCATTCGATTCAGACGCGATTCCCTGCAACGCCTGCAACGGTGCAGGATGCGATGCACCAAAGCGCTCGATTCACCGCTGCACGAGTGGTCCCCTGCACCAATGTCGCTCGACTGCCTGACGTTGCATCCGCGATGTCGCATGCGGTGTCGAGAATCGCTACACCTGCTACGGGAGGGCGGTGCAGCCCATTTGGTGCCCCGGTTCCGTGCGCGCGCGCAGTGACGTTGGTCGGTTGGTGAAGTTGCAGTCTCGCAGAAATGCTGGTGACAATTGGCGGAGTTTTAACGGAGCTTCACCTCGTTTTGGACGAGTGTGGGGCCACCTTAGTTGTTGACTGCCACGAGCTTTTCAAAAACAAACAGGTAAGGATCTGCGGAATGTCGCACCAGTCCGTGCGTAGCGTGGTACGCGTTTAATGGAGGCGGCATTTTATTTCAGACAGCCGAGAAATACGGGTCAGATATGCTGAGGCGCCTGAACCTGAACTGCCTGCCGTTTCGCACTGCTTCACGAGGCTGGAGAGCGAGATGGTTTCGCCAGCGGCGACAACGGAAATGTCGCCGCAGCTCCTGCCGACTTCGGAGCCGCAGCCTTTGCGTCTCCCTCGGGGGACGCAACCGGTTCCCGACGAAGCACTGTGGAGCCGGAGAAGAACGTTGCGGCTGATTTGCCTCTACAAAGAGGCCAAAGCAAAGCCGCGCGACTACAAGTGCGTTTTCTCTTAGTGCATGCTTTTACGCGGTGTGCAGGTGGTTGGCCGCTGTAACACTGTTTGTCTTGCGCACACGGTGCAAAAAAAGACTTGTGGCGCAAACATCGTGGAGCTGCTGGACGAGGAGTTCGGCACCACGTTCATCGAGCTTCAAATAAAGAAACAAATGGAAGTCGCTGGAACGGGCTTACAAGAGAGTTGTATTCAAAGTGCCGGCGGACAGGGGAGGAGGCAGCCAAGTGCGAGTTTGAAGAGTGCGTGTTTCTTGATTTTTGCAGTCCCTCTCTTTGTACTCCTGTCTCGTGCTTTACGCTGCAAAAATGTGTGGCCATTCTCTGAAATTATAAACATGCAAAAACCTGGATCCGTTCAATTAGTGTGCCTAGTACCATTTTTCACGAAGTTGAGAACCTGCTGATGCTACTGGCAGCGTGCATTTCGCAATAATTAAAATCACATTTGTATTTGAATTGTTTGACTAAAGCTAACCGTGCCCCATTTATGTATACGTACTAGCTCGCCACATACTCCCTTATGGGTGCAACGCGAGTGCTGTGCAGGCAGACGACTAATATCTTGCTCGACACTAGAAAAATGTTTGGGGCAATCGATAAGATCATTATATAACTTCTCGCAGCGAAACTGGCAGATGTGCTGGATAAGGAGCACGCAGTCCGCCCCATAGTGCTGTAGCGAGCCTGGCCGGCGAATCGCCGAAGAAAGCCATGAAGGCCCAGCTGCACAGCCGTCAGTGCAACAGAGTTTGTTTGCTCTCAGGAGATTAGAGAATGGTTCTAAACAGGTTCTAGGAAAGCTGGAAGGTTGAACGTGTTCAGTCATAAGTCGTTATGACCGTTACTTCTCGCCTTCCCTTGCCCCTTCGTCCCTAGAACTGACCCCACTACGCACGCGCCGACTCAATAATTCTATGAAACTGCTTCCCTGTCTTATCCATTCAGCTTATCGCATGTTTGACATTACATAATTCCATTTGCCTTGCCGTCCATTACTACAAACAATCACCATCTCAACATCAAACCAAACCACTGCAGAACTGTAGAACATTCAAATTTAGTTTTTTTTTCCCTTGAACTGCTGAACACTGGAACGGATTGTCTGGTGACACCAGTTCCCTTTTGCTCGAAAAATTTATACTCGCCATTTCTGATTCGTCGTGATTGTGCTTTTGTTATATTGTGCCGCCGCTCTGTTTAATTGCTGTTCGAACTTATTCTGTTTTAGCTCACTCCTGCCATAGCCCCAAGTAGGGGCTGCAGTATGTACAAATAAATAAATAAATAGGGATGCAAGCTGTGAGGATGAGGCTGTTGGTGTCCATGACGACGTCAAACCAGTAATGAGTTGGGTAAACACTCAACATGTAGTAGTGTTCTTGGGAAAGAACACTACTGCAAAAGTTGGAAAAGAGCAGGTAGGCAAACGTTGAGTCAAACTTTGCAATAAATAGTCAGGACAGCCGAGGTTGTACACTTGTTCAGGGTTTGAGGAGAGAAATAACAAAGACAAAATACATTCTTCGCCAACTAAGCGACGGATATGAAAGAGCTCCGGTGGGAAAATTAGAACTTAAAATTAAATAAAATCCAGGTATTGCACAGGGTGTTTGTGCTAGGTAGCCTAGAGCAGTTGTCACAGGATGCTCGGCAGCAAAACCAGGTTAGTTCTAACGAGCATAAAGAAGAAACCAAAGCTGGTGAAAAGTCGTTGGTGTAGTACTCTCCTTTGAGGTGCGATCTTGTTAAAAACACATGCGGAAGTTTGAAATTGTGCCATGTAATGTCAAGAAGTGAGCCCCTTAGCATTTGTCTTGAAAGCACTTGTGTAAAGCACTTCCGCTACTCTCTGCCCAATGAATTTTTTTCCTCACCCTGCAGGGAACCAGTGCAGGCTGATGACCCGGAGGATGCAGGTGATGTGGCAGGTGCTGAGGCTGCAGAGCCTGGTACACCTCCGCCCCCCAAGAAAAAAAAGGGGGAAATTCCTACAGACGGCTGATTGAAAAAATCAGTGAAATGGAGCAAAAAAGAGAGGCACGGCACAACAGGCGCATGGACCTCCTGGAGCGCCATGTTGTGGCGTATGAGAAAAAATGTCAGTAAACAAGATGTGTGGAGCAAATGTGCTTGTGTATTGATCCTGTTTGCATGCCTGCAGCTCCTGCTGCCCGCAGAAATAACAGCAAAGGGAGGGACATAAAATAAACACAATATGCACATACAGTAAGCAATAAAAGTCCCTGCTGCACGCAAAAGTAGAACAGGAGGGAACATCAAATGCAAAGTATACAAAGTAAGCACGGAGGTTGCCATTTTGCATTATGCTGTGTCCCTAGCTGTAACTTCGCACAGCGTGCACTCGTGATGGCAGTTCAACACTGGGTTTGGGCGATGCTCTTCCTACGCTGCTTCCCTGGTTGGTTCGTTGGTCAAGATGGCGCCATTGTTCCCATCCTCGCACTCTTCATCACTCTCAAGGGCTGGGAAGTCGTCCATTTCGTCTCTAGTGTTGGAACACAGGTTGTGGAGCACGCAGGCACCCAGGATTATGTGGCATGACCGTTCAATAGAGTCCGTGTCCACAAGGTACAGTCGCCGAAACCTTTGTTTGAGCATGCCAAAGGCATTTTCCACGGCCACACGCTGCGAGCTGTGGCACTTCTTGAAGTTCTCCTTGTATTTGGAGAATGACGCCTGATTGTCCTTGTATGCCGGCATCAGCCATGGCAAAGAGGATACGCCGAATCCCCAAGAATGTAGTCATTGCTACATTTTTGCGCAGCGTCTCCAAAAAAAGAGCTCTCCTTCAGAACACGGGCGTCGTGGGCCGAGCCGGGAAACCCCACAAACACATCTGTGAAGCGGCAGCCAGCATCACATATTCCTTGCAGAATGAGAGAAAAAAACCTTCTTTCTGTTGTAGTAGGATGCAGGCGACTCTGTCGGTTTCTTAATTTCGATGTGGCTTCCATTCACGCTCCCGATGGTGTCCCGTGGTCTTTTGCCCTTGCTTCTGGCAAGAAACTTCGCCTTAATGATCTCACGCTGTCGCTCAGACGGCCACGTAATGACGTCGCCACTAATGCTGAAGAGATGGCGCCGCCGGAGTGTGTGTGCGGAAATGGCTCCGAGTCGATTGTCGGCCACCAACAATATATCGACTGCTGCAAATGCAACATGCACTTCCACTGCAAATCCACGCCTACGATGAGTTGATGACGACCGGCGTGAGTGCATATGTGCGCAAAGCGTGCGAACGAGACGCCACCTTGATGGCCACCCAACGTACCGCCAGCTTCGAAGTGGCGCGACCCAACACCGGCGACGAAGCTGCACCCGTATTGCCGAGCGGCGAATTTGCGTCGATGATACAACAGTTGTCTTTGAAGATTGACAGCCTTACAGCCGAGGTCGGTGAATTGCGAGCCGAAAACGCGTCGCTTCCGGCAACAAACTGAGCGAACGACCGAGCTGCTACGCAAGCTACAAGTGAACTCCGCAGCCGACTTTGCCTCATTGTAGCTCCATCTTTCTCGAAACTCGGAGCTTTTATGCACAGCGGTGAGCGTGAATCGTATGGACCCACAGGGTCTAGCCGGCACACAACTATATTCGACCGTGCTGAAGTCGGATGACAAACACAGCGTGCCAAACGCCCCACGAAAGTATGCGGTGACTGACAAGAGGGAAGGCGCGGCGTTTCCCCTGTCGACCAAGCCCTCGCAGTTTCCAGGTGCTAATCGAACGGCCTCTAAACACGAGGCACCTCTGCCAGAGTCGGCTGAGGCCCCCGAAGTAGACGACAGCTTCCGGCTTCAGCGCCGAAGGCGTGCTAGGCCTAATGCCGGCCGCAGTTCAAAGTCGACTATCGCGGCGGTCGTGCGACCCCCGCAACAACATGCACTCTTCGTGACGCGCCTGGCTCCCGGCACCATGACATTGGACTTGACTTCGTCGTTGAAAGACCTCTTAAATGGCGTTGAAGTGACGTGCACTCAGCTACCATCTCGGCATCCCAGCTACTCTTCGTTTCATGTCACGATCGAGGAGCAACATTTCGATGGCATCAACACGCCCGAGGCATGGCCCGAAGGCTGTCTCTTTCGCCCTTTTTTTGGAGCGCTGCACGGCCGGCAGGATGTGCTGCAGAAAGACACTTCTGAATAAGCATGTCGGACCCTACTTGCACCATCTATTACAAGAGGGAGGCACTGCGGTCGCTGAGGTGAGCGGACGTGTCTCACATCGGCTCCGTCGGTTATGCTCAATTGTGCCAAAATTTTCCCGAGGACCCAGGAAATTCTACTACCACGAGAAACAGCTCGACCCAGGGAACACGCCGATACTAAATTTTGGTGAGTCCGACTGTTCACCGATTTTTGGCGATTGGAAGACTTCGAGCGTAGCCCGGGAGCTAAGCCTAACCTAGGCTTAGCACGACTTTGGGCCGGCGCGCCCGCCGGCCACCAGCCAGAGCCCCACAGCCGTCGCCGCATCGCGGAGCATGGTGTCTGCGATGGACACAAATCATGCGCCAGACCGAGAACAAGCAGAGCCCCAGAATTTCCACATGCAACTGGACCAGCGAGACGGCCGTACCGTAATCGCGGTCGCCGGTGAAGACCTACAAGAAAGCTGTGACGACCCGTTTCACGGGCATGTTCAGTGGAATTGAGTGCCGTGTTTTTGTTCGAAGTGCCGAATGAAGTTCCCTGATGGGAAAAAAGTGTTTCGTGCCTCGTTGCACGACAGGATATAAGTCCTGTCGCGAGAAGTTTTCCCTGTTTTCTGCACTGAAAGAAGAGGAACGACTGAACGTGTGGCGCCATGCAATCCCAAGGAAGGACCGGGTGCTGCAACCGACGGACCACGTGTGTGAAAGACATTTTGAGCCGCACCTTGTATCGAAAAAAATGGACTGCCAAATACCGTATATACTCGTGTAAGGGCCGCCCTCGTGTAAGGGCCGCACCCCTACTTTGGAGGGGGAAATTTCGAAAAAAAAATTCAAAAAGTCCCGCCACAAAGATGTAGTTAGTTCAATTGCGGCTAGATGGCGCTGACAGCTTTTCCAGCTTCCGCCGGCGCCATTATTCCTCAGTGTGGCCGATGGTGTGGCGTATCGTTAGTGTTGTATTGTTTCTTCTGATCGGTGTCGTCTGTAGTAGTGAGCCCTGTTTGAGCCAGCGCAGGTGAGGGACGATGGGTCGGTGTTTGAGATCGTTCACCGCAGCATTTAAACTGCAAGTGATTGAATATGCGGAGGAGCACGTCAAGCGGGAAGCTGGACGCAAGTTTGATGAGAAGCGCGTGCGTTACTGGATAAAACAGAAAGATGCACTCGCCGCTACCAACAGGAGCCGAAAGGCGTTCTGCGGCAAGAAGTGCAAATACCCGGAACTCGAAGGCGAACTTCTCAAATATTGTCGTCGACACTCGAAGGGACGGCTTACGCCGTATCAACTGACATTATACGCGTGAAAGCCCTCAACATCGCTCGCCACATGGAAATACCCCAGGCACAATTCAAAGCAAGTCGGGGTTGGGTTACGCGGTTTATGAACCGTAACCAGCTCTCCATCCGCCGCCGTACTACGCTTTGTCAAAAGCTTCCAAGCGAGTACGAAAGCCATGTGATCAAGTTCCATCGCTTTGTGAATGGTCTGAGGAGGGAGCATCAGTACGACCTTTCCCAAATTGGGAATGCGGACCAGACTCCTGTGTGGTTCGACGCACCAGAAAGCACCACAGTGGATTTGAAAGGGGCGAAAAGTGTGTCTGTGCGCACGACCGGCGCAGAACGTCAAAGGTGCACTGTGATGCTGTGCATCACGGCAGACGGCAGAAAACTTCCGCCGTACGTCGTATTCAAGAGAAAGACTCTCCCAAAAGAGAAGTTTCCTCAGGGAATCATTGTACGGGCCCAGGAAAAGGGATGGATGTGCGAGGAGCTCGTCGCTGACTGGATCAAGACCGTCTGGGCAAACAGACCAGGAGCCTGTTACAACGGAAAGCCCTCCTTGTTCTGGATAGTTTCCGGGGCCACTTGACGGACCGCGTCAAGAACCGACTCGCCACGACTCGTACGGACTTGGCCATTATTCCTGGAGGACTGACGAGTGTGCTGCAGCCGCTCGATGTCTGCGTCAACCGTCCGTTCAAAGCGGAATTTCGCCGATGCTACTCGGAATGGATGGCTGGAGGCCATCATGAGAAGACCCCTACAGGACGGCTGAAGCGGGCATCGCTCCAACAAGTGTGTGAGTGGATTTTGAGCGCGTGGAGTGCCGTGTCGTTTGAAGTAGTCGCGAAAAGCTTCAAGGTGACTGGAATTTCGAACTGCATGAACGGTACTGAAGATGACCGTCTCTGGGAGGACGCCGACGCCGAGGTGAAGCTCTTCCGAGAACGAGGAGAGCGATAGCGAGATGAAATTGTAATAAAACATTCGTGGCATGTCATTTGTGACTCTCTTGTACTCCGCTACGTTGAGGAAACAGTGCAGACTTTGGGTGAGCTGTCATCGGCCTGATTCGTGTAAGGGCCGCACCTAGCAAAAATTTCGAAAAAAAAAGTGCGGCCCTTACACGAGTATATACGGTATAAGGGACACGTCCTGATGAGCGTACCACGACGCGCGGAACTTTCAAAGGACGCTGTGGCCAACAAAGTTTCCTGATTGCCCCTGTGTACCTTTGTAAGACGACTAAAAGTCAGGAAGCAATCCGGCGGAACTGACAGCTCTCTCCAGCCCGTTCAATCCACCACCTAAAAAGAAGAATTGCCGCGCCTGTAATGAAGGAGCTTAGCGGCAGAACAGCCGAAGGATCTCCCTAGCCCAGAACCACGGAGGATGCGGCTCCAGCCCACTTTCGGCGAAGTGCAAGCCCGATGAAAGCCGCAGAATTTGTGGCAGGGTGTGAGCGTGAGCTAAGTGCCCCAGCTTTGTCAACGAAGGCCGTTTCCTCACCCTTTGTGTAACGTTGTTTGAATGGCCCGACTGGAACCCTTCTTTCCATCGAAAACTTGGGGTTTTCACAGGATTGAATTTGGCCAATCAAAAAGCGTCGTGTTTTCCCAGTTAAAGTGCGTGAAAATCGCCGGTGAAGGTGCGTCAAATTCACCACATGTCGACCATCCAGGCACAACTGCGTCGTGTTCTTCGGGAGTCGCAAGCTTTGCATCATCATTGGTGGCACCAATAATTGTGGAGATCGACGCGAGTATGAACATCAGGACGGTGCTTCTAGGAAAGGCAGTGCTGACAGAAAAGATTCAGCATTCAGGCCCCATATCCACAGTTGAAAATGTCAGAGATCTCCTCAAGCATGTAGAAGAAATTAGGCTCTGTGCTCGAGGGCCAAGTACGCTGGAGTATCCAGATGTGGAGCCAGAAAGTGCATTTGTTGACATGTATGACAAATGGCGACACAACAGCTGCCAAGTCATACTCAACACGGACTCATCAGTTTGCCAAAAATGCACCAGCCTTTCAGACACCTTGCGGATACACCAACAAAGAAAACTAGAGAACAAACGCAAAGGGAAGGCTCGGGGTTTGCGCACTTTGCCATGGCAGCAAAACAAAAACAAGATAGCAGCCCTGCGACGTGAGGAGATCGAAAAGTCGCCTTCTCAAGAGGTTCAAGAACCTTTCTATAGAACTAAAGCAAGCTCGTCAACGCATTCAAACGCTTTCCGAGGAAGAGCTTGATGTCGAACTCAGTCAAATGAATCTTCTAAGTGCAAAACTAACTGGAGTCAGAGTGCATTTCAGCAGCCAGATTTCAGAATAAGAAAAGCCGGCGTTACACAGAAGACTGGCTTTTGATGTGCCTCCTATTGCACATCCGCAGCCCTGCAGCATACTCTTTCCTTCGTGGCAATGATGTGCTACCTTTACCATGTGTAACAACAATTTGGAGGTATTTGAGCTTGGTTAGGGCAAAATGCGGATTTGACAGCAGATTTTTCGCTGCCCTCAAGAAGAAGCTGGCTACGAAGAACGAGTTTCAGAGGCACGGTATCCTTGTATTTGATGAAATGCAAGTACGCAAGGAGTGAGGGTGCATTCCAAGACAATACCTATAGTGGCTACAGAGAGTTTGGGGACTGCAGGCAGCACCACTATGACCTTGCCGACCACGGACTTGTTTTTACTTTTCGTGCGTTTGGACACGATTACTCCCAACCAATTGCAGCCTTTGCAAGCAAGCAAAGGGCCCACTAAGGGCACAACACTCGCCCAGCTGGTTCTGAAAGTGATTTTTCTCCTAGAGGAAGCTGGGAACTTCGTGGATGCACTGTGTGTGCCGGTGCAACCACAATCACTCCATGTGGAGGGGAGTTTGGGATGAGTGCTCGCTGCAGCCCACTAGGCACTCCTCATACAATCCTACAGAACGGCACACGTAGTGTTTATATCTTTTCAGATGCACCGCATCTCATGAAGTGTGTGCGTAATCGTCTGCATGCCCAAAAGGTGCTTTGTTTTAATGGTGAGCGTGCTCACTGGGCCCATTACGATAAGCTATTTGTTGAGGATGGGAGGCAACCTGCCCACCTGCGTGTCTGCCCTACGATAACTTTTGCACACATCATCCCTACAAACACCGAAAAGATGCGTGTGAAGCTGGCCACACAAATTGTTAGGCCGAAGCTAGCAGAGTGGCCTAGAATTCTACTCGGCAAGGGGAACAGATGGCCTTCAAATGTTAAAGGGACAGTGCTATTCACAAAAAGCTTCAATGACCTCTTTGACGCACCCGAACAGGAACCATCCCAAGGAGGGCATTACGAACGGAAGCAAGGACTTAAGGGTTCTTGCTTCCTTCCTGCAGTGGCTAAATATGTGGGAAAAGGAGGCAGCATCAGGCAAAGTAGCTCGAGCAAGCTTTTTAACCGACCAGACGGCTGAAGGCCTTCGTGTGACAGTCCTCTCAGCACTGGAGCTGTCGCGATACCTCCTAAAAAGCTGCGGTTTTAAGTGTGTTTTGACTCGAAAGTTTAACCAGGATGTGCTAGAGCGGTTTTTTGGCATCATTTGCCATGCAGGCGGTCAGAATGGGCACCCTTCTATGCCCACTTTCCTTCAACTTTATAATATGTTGTCCTTCTATAGTCTGATGAAGCTACCAAAATTTGGAAATTCCGAACTTCAGGGTAGCCAGGAACCCTGTGCACTTGCTTTCCAAGAAGCTGGTGCACAGACGACAAAGCTCCAGGAGGTGAAACAAAAACTAGATGGATTAGTTTCAGCAGAAGTAGAGTGCGAGGATGTTTTTGATCATGTATATGCAGGGACTTCTGACTGCATCGTTTATTACCTTGCAGGATTCGTGTGCAGGAAACTTCTTCGCAACACGGTCTGCCTCGTATGTCGAGAAGGCCTTGTTGAAGAAAGAGTGCAGAAACAACCGGAAGGAGCTCTTGTTTTGTGCAAAACCAGAGGTGGCCTTCTGCACCCGAAACGTCATATCTTCCACTTTCTGCAAGCCGCAGAAGCCCACTTTCAAAGCATGAGGCTGACAAGAATGTGTATGAACTCACTGTCGAGAGTGTGCTTGAAGAGCAGAAATTTTTATTTCCATGTCCAAACCACAAAGAAGAAATCATGGCTACCTTGCTACATGGTTACGTTGCCATGAGAATGAGGCAGTTTTGCAAGCAGAGGCTACTTCAAATGAAGAACACAAGCCCAGCAACTGCGCAAGCTTGCGAAGCTGATGTGATTTGATGGATTTTACTGTGTGCAATTGCTGAAGCAGTGTTCGTTACACGCCTGTTTTCCACAAAGAGGGGAAGGACATGCATAGAAGTTCTTGTGCTTTCTATTTCGTTGCACTGTAATGTGTAAATTCTGTTGTACATAAACGCTGACGGATCGGCACCTGAAGACGAGCCTGACGGCTGCTGCGAGTAACAATTGGGGGGAGGCACTGCCTTTTGTTCTGTCGAATAACTGAATAAATTTGAGGCGCTAAACAACGGGGACCAGAAGAAACACGAAGACACAGACAAGGCGCCACTTCCAACTAAACTTTATAAGTGAAAAACCCTAGGTTAAATGCAACATTCTGACGTCATGAAACCTCACACCAACAATGTGTGCCAACCTACACGTGTCCATCTAAGAACTCAAGTTCTTTGAGTGATAATGCGACCGACGGCGTACTGATGCACTTGTTTCCCGCCTTGTGAATGAAGTACGCCTCCACAATCTCTCTTTCTTGCCTATCTCTGACCCATTTTAGAACCGTGGCCTGTTTGAAGAGCGGAGTGCAGTTTGTACCCTGCAGAGTGCACCTTTTGCAGTGCTCAGCCACGTGGCCCCCGGCGTTGTATTTTACTGCCCAACAGTGCTCGTGCGCTCTGTCGTTGAAACATCTGCCTGTTTGGCCAATTTAACACTTGTTGCAACTCGTGGGGATCTCGTAGACAACTCACATGGTACATTCTGTGTATAACTCGCCGTGCTTCTTGGAGCACGATTGCCGCTTCCTTTGCATCATCACAGGGCAAACCTTCGCCAATTTGCAGGGCGCGGTAGACACCACATTGACATCGTACCTTTGAGCAGCTTTTTTGAGGTTATGCGAGATCTTATGCCAATATGGGATAACGTGAACTTTCTTTTGTTCTATTTTCTTTTGCATGTCACCTTCCTTCGGTTTTTGTTTAAATTTTTGCAGAAGTGCTTCGCAAACACAAGAAACAACTGCACCAGAAGAGAATCCCGCATTGCCCCAATCTGTTCATTAAATGCGTCTTGTGCCTCGTGTGCGCACGACTTGTTTAAGGCTGCCTTGAGGCATGTCATGGCCACACCCCTTGTGAATAATTTCAAGTGAGCGCTATCAAATGGAATCAGCTGCTTGTTAGCACGCGGCTTGTATTGCCAACGTGCGTGCGTGTTCTGAAAAGTCAGGCTCAAATCTAGGAACCGCAGACAGTTATTGCTTGGCAGCTCCCACGTAAACTTAAGCGAGCTTGAAGAGCTGACAAACGTTTCAATGACGCCATTAAATGCATCATTCAAGCTTCTTCCGGCCACTTGATTAACCACAACTAGATAGTCATCCACATATCTAAGTATGGTGAGCTGATGCGCATCTCAGTCTGTCAGTTTCATCTTTATGCACTTATCAAAGACACTCAAATAAATATAAGAAAGAATGGGGGCTAGCGACAAACCGATACAAATTACATGCTGTTGAACATAGAAGCTATCTTCAAATTCCACAACAGTACTCTGAAGGTAAATATGAACAAGTTCTAAAAAACTGTCGCTGCTAACACCGGTTTTTCTGTTCAATTTGAGTTCACCGAAATCATCTGTTTTGTCTCTCAAGGCACTGAATAACCCATCGTCGGGAACACTGTAATACAAGTCTACGACATCCACAAAAAAAGCATGCACTCCATTCCAGCGACCATGTTCTAGTTGTATGACTTCATCTAAACTCCATACCAGAAAAGGATCTTGTAGTGGCAAGAGGCGAAGATGCCGCTGTAGGTATAGCCCAACCTGAGCCTGCCACGTAGCCTTCGCAGAAACTATAGCATGGAACAGGCACTCCGGCTTGTGTGTCTTCGCCGCGAAAAATACTTCCAGGACTCCCGTCACTGTCGTGGTCATAGCCATTTTGAGGGACTCCAAGTTGACGTCGGTGATTAGCTTGAGGGCCCTTGCTTTCTGTTTTTTAGGGTCAAAAGGTACCTTCAGCCGGAAGGATCATAAAGCCACCCTCCTTATCCACCCGAACAATGGACAGTTCGTCCCACTTGAGAGCACCAACGATCCTCCTAAAAGGAAGTCTAATTGCCGGCGTAGCACTCACAGTCTTCAGCAGGCTGTCCACTCCATCCCCAGTAGCCCGTTCGCATTCATGTTCACCTGCACGTTCACCAAGACTCTGCACCATGGCGAGCAGCCTTAAACAAGCAGCCTCAAGGCAGCCTTAAACAAGTCGTGCGCACACGAGGCACAAGACGCATTTAATGAACAGATTGGGGCAATGCGGGATTCTCTTCTGGTGCAGTTGTTTCTTGTGTTTGCGAAGCACTTCTGCAAAAATTTAAACAAAAACCGAAGGAAGGTGACATGCAAAAGAAAATAGAACAAAAGAAAGTTCACGTTATCCCATATTGGCATAAGATCTCGCATAACCTCAAAAAAGCTGCTCAAAGGTACGATGTCAATGTGGTGTCTACCGCGCCCTGCAAATTGGCGAAGGTTTGCCCTGTGATGATGCAAAGGAAGCGGCAATCGTGCTCCAAGAAGCACGGCGAGTATACACAGAATGTACCATGTGAGTTGTCTACGAGATCCCCACGAGTTGCAACAAGTGTTAAATTGGCCAAACAGGCAGATGTTTCAACGACAGAGCGCACGAGCACTGTTGGGCAGTAAAATACAACGCCGGGGGCCACGTGGCTGAGCACTGCAAAAGGTGCACTCTGCAGGGTACAAACTGCACTCCGCTCTTCAAGCAGGCCACAGTTCTAAAATGGGTCAGAGATAGGCAAGAAAGAGAGATTGTGGAGGCGTACTTCATTCACAAGGCGGGAAACAAGTGCATCAGTACGCCGTCGGTCGCATTATCACTCAAAGAACTTGAGTTCTTAGATGGACACGTGTAGGTTGGCACACGTTGTTGGTGTGAGGTTTTCATGATGTCAGAACGTTGCATTTAAGGGGGGACGTGGCAAGTAAAACTATTTTTGTTAATTATGGACCAAATTAAGTCAAATTAGGAGATTTTATGTAGTTCTGACCTAATAACAAACTTAAATCAGTTTAAAAATATCTTCTATATTTTGAGTTACCAGACAATTACCTTCACAGAGCTGTCGCAAGATTAATTAACAATTAGGCAAACTCAACAAGATTTTATGTCAGCATCACCAGGAAGGTCCATTCTGTGCAAGAAGCTATTTGATGCTCCTTTAGGTATCCAAAAAGAAAGAGAGAAGTTTCACTTTCCTTTTGACATGAGACTATTTCTGATTTCGAAAAGGTGAACTTTCTTGTTCTTTTTTATGCCTAAGGATATAATGCAATCATCTAATAGCTTCCTTGCACAGGATACATTTCTGATCACACTGCGTAAAAAGTAGTTGATTGCTTGCCTAATTAGTTACTTATGCTGACTGCAAGTTTCAGGTAATTAGTCTCTAACTCAAAAAGATAGATGGTATCTTTAAACTGATTCAGTTTTGTGTTAAAATGGTCAACTACATAAATGCTGCTAATTTGATTCAGTTTGGTCCATAAATAAAAAAGTCGTTTTACTTGCCACGTCCCCCCTTAACCTAGGGTTTTTCACTTATAAAGCTGATGATGATTGTTGGTGTTTATTAATGGCACAAAGCCAACAAGGGCAAAGAGAGCCAGAGAAGAAGTTATTCAATGGTTGATGAGACTGTAAATACTACAACCTGTGAGCGGAAGTGAAAGTGGTGCAATACAAAAAGACAATGGAGATGGCTGGTGTATGTACAGGGCCAGGATTATTACACATGATATGACAAGAGCTGCAGAAATTTTACTTTAGCTAAAAACTTAACAGCACGTTGACTAGAAAACACTGGTTCATCGGCTAAAAAGTATGATGGGTGCAGTGGAATGTGTCATCTGTATAATTCAGGGAAATGTTTGTGTCGTGTTGTATCAAGTGCCTTGCTTGTGATTAGTATGTGGACTACGGATAGGTCCCTTCCACACCTGCTACACATGGGTCGCAAAGATCCAGTGAGCAAGTGGGAGTGCATTACATGTGTGTGGCCTATCAGCAGCCTAGCCAGGGTGACGTCAGTGTATCTGTTGTGTAGCGTCCCAATTGTGATTTTATCATGTGCAGTTTGTTGTGTGTTTGTTGACTCCAGTGTAGTTGCCGTGTGTTACGAAGCTGTCGTCTGATTTGTCTCTTTAGGGCGGTGTACGGTACTGTTGTTATGTGAACTGTGGTCATGAGAGCAGCAGCACCAGCCATTTGATTGGCGCTCTCATTTTAAGGGATCCCACAGTGCCCTGGTACCCAGCGTATAGTTATTTGAAGATTTGAGGCATATGCAGTCATTAGTACCTTGAAAACAGCATTGATCACATAGTTTTTGGATGACCTTCCTGATGACAGTGCCTGTACAACGCTTAGAGAATCTGTGTACACAATGGACTTGGAATTTTATGTTTGATGATGTGATTTGGAATGAGTAAGATGCCATACACTTCTGCCGTGTAAATACGTACTGTTATGAAAATTCATTGTTTTGCTAACTCTAAAATTTGGCCCGTGCGCTGCACAAGAGACAGTAGAAGCAGTTTTGGACGCGTCGCTGAAGAATTCTGCACACCTGTACTTGTCCTGCAGGAACAGGAAGTGCTGCAAAATAGCACTACAATATCTAGTACTTGGTGAATTTAAACTATTCGTGTCGCATCCGCCAGTCCATCCCGCACCGATAGAGACCAAAACCAAGGAAATCGGCCCAGGTTGTGAATCGGTTGTGAATGGCCTGTTCGCGCAGATGGCCAGACGCTTGAGTGATTTGATCTACCAGTGCTTGTGGAAGTTAAATTCGTGGATGAAGTGCACTCGGCCGTGACAGGCCGCATTGTAACGAGAATGCTGACGACATGCGGAATTGAATTCGAGGACGTAAGGGGCTTTGCGAGGGATAACACTGCTTGCAAAGGTGCTTTCACATTAAGTGTGTTGCCCGTACAGTAAACATTGCAGGCAGCACCTTGCAGGAATCTCTTCCCTGGGTGCACAAATTTGTCACCTGTATAAAGAACGCCTTGCATGTGTTGAGTAGAAAGAAGGCTTTGCACGAACCTCACCCGGAAAAACGTTGGGTTCACTGTGCCAAATCACCTTAAGCGCACCTTTTTTTTCCTTTTTGTACAGTTTCATCCGTTTATAGCATGTTTATAAAGAAAGTGTTTGCATATAATAAACTTCAGTTGTAGCAGCACACTTGTGTGATGTCCTTTCACGGTCCATGTCTATTTTTCCCGCTCAACACTACAAGACCAGTAGTACGATTGGAATATGCAAGGCCTGTGCTTGCAGGTGTCCACAACAGAGGAAAAAGGAAGGGGATCACCTGACCACCTAGGGAACAGCTACGGGAAAATGGATGGACAATGGAGCCGTACAGCTGGCGTCGAACTGTGTTGGCGTAGACGACGAAGATGTTGAGCAGGCGGAGCAAAGCAGACAGTGGCTTGAATACCAGACGCCCTGCAGTTGTGCAGGAGTACAACGAAAGCACGGGAAGCGTACACAAGACATGTTTTTTCATTGTCCCTGTGACGGACCTCGACTCGATCGAGGGAACGGATGGTGCGTGTAATCACGCACTTCATTCGTGTGCGACAAGCTCGTCGCTCAAGTACAGGCATCATGCTCAGCGCCAAGGCATCAGCAGGAAGGAGCAGGTGGACTTGCTAGAGTTCACCCTGGCTGTAGTTGAGAGCTTGGCAAAAGCTTGCTCCCCAAACTTGTCACGGAAGCACGGAATGACCATCTACCCCTCCGCTTCAGCCGTTCAAGAGGCTCCAATGTCAGTACGCTGCAGGCCAAGTGCATGATGTTGGGTATGGACAGATTAATCACTGGCTTTCATACAGAAAGAACAGCAGCGATGCAAACTTCAAAGACGTGCAAGATAGAGTGCCGAAACTGACAAATGTGGACCTCTGCTTATACAGGGGAAAGAACTGTCTTCCGGCTTTCCACACACTGATAGACTCAACCTTGGCAAGAAATTGAGCTCACAACAGGCAATATTTCTCGAAAGAATTCCACCTTGCAGCTTTGCGCTTGCGCTTTCTGGTAACCTCGCAGCCTTGATGTCCTATACAGGGTGTCCCAGCTATCATGCACCAAGATTTTAAAAAAGAGCAATGGCCTTACTCGAAGGAAACCTAGTTCATAATGTTTCCAGTACAGTGGAGTAGCGGACAGTATGTTTTTCGTTAGATTTAAATTATTAATTGTAATTAATAATCTAAGTTGAGAAATACTGTCCTAATCATCAAGGTGTCAATGAGGCACTTGTGGGTACCTCCAAGAGGCATCTAACTGCGGTATTTTCAGCAACGAACTAATTGCCTACTCATTTATTCTGGCTGATAAAGAACCCCCGCGAAACATAAAGAATACCACGTGACGGTGCTCCCACCAGCATTGTAAGGTAGCGCCCTCGAGCAGGCTCCCTCTTAGTTAGCCAGAATGAAAGAAACCAAAGAAAGAAGAGAAAATCGCGAACAAGTTTTTGCTTTATCTGCCTCAAGTGCCCCAGCAGAAGCAAGGCGGTTGCGTATTATGCTATTCGAAAACAAGATGTGATAGCCGGTTATCTTAGCGTAGATCGAGTGCATGGTTGGTTTGTTTTTTCGCCGCAGAACCTGTCCCAACAAAAAAGAATTGACAAAATCAGCTCGAAAGTTTCAAGGGGCGTTCTGCATTGTCCCACTCCCTGTGCCTCTTTCAGTTGAGCAGAAGGCGAACATGACCGACAAATGGCAATAAGAGGAAGGCCGCAAAGATTCATTCGTCATGAAAGTTTGGCGGTAAAACCAACGCATCGACAATCATAAAAAATTATGAAAACCTTAGACAAACTGGCTCCTTTCAACAACAGCGGCAGAGGACGCCGTCTGCGAGTACAAGCCTACGCCACCAAGCGCCACCATTTCTTTGTTTCTCGCCTCGTGTTCCCTCTGTTCATGGTATTTCCAGTAAGATTCGGTAGCATCTTGCCTCTACAGAAGAAAGCCCTGTTTGCGACAGCGTGGATCAGTAACGAGGGGCCGGCATCTGAGGTCCTTCACTGCAACGTTCAAGATGCAAGTGACTGAAGATGGCGTGGAGCCTGACGAGTGGGCGGCGAGACGCATGTTTGACGTGGACAAAAAGCGCGTGCAGTATTGGATGCACCAAAATGAGGACCTCATCGCAACCAGAAGCCTAAAGATGCTCCGTGGTTAAAAGTGCAAGTTTCGAAAACTGGAAGAACTGGTACGTTGCGTTGGCCCATGGAGAGACGACTACAACGTATCGTACGAAATGGTGTGCGTGGAAGTGCTCGCTATTGCCTGCCAGATGGGAATTCCGCTGATATAATTCAAAGCAAATCGAGAGTGGGCTACATGGTTCATGACCCGTGACGGGCTTTGCATTTGCTGTCAAGCGAGGATATGCTGAAGACTTCCGAGAGAGTACAAAAGCCAGCTTGTGAATTTCCACCACAGACAGACGGCGCCAAGCACGCATGCGTGTTTTCAGTGCTCAAAGAATTTCTCGGGCAAACAAAAGTTTCTTCAACGTGCCCACTGTCAAAATCGAGTGTGTGTGAAGTGAGTCACGTGGCCGGATGAAGAGCTCACCATGCTGGAGTCTGGGGCAGCTAACATGCAACAAATGTGAGTGTGCTGCCACTTTGCCTAAGCCTACCCATGGCACTGGCTTGACCGATGGAGCTAGTGGAGCCACTAGAACTGCAACAGCATTTAGGTACATTGCATCATACAAACGCAGGGCCAGGTCTATCCGCTGGCGCTATGTGCTGCCCGTCGGCCTTGTGGAGGTACTTCGTAAAACGCCAGATGAGATTAATCACGCTTTGAACGACCCACTGCGAATAGCTTGGATGGTTTCATTCTTTGCCCAATACCTGGTGTGGCGAAAGGGCACAGAGATAAGAGCGGCAATACCGCTTGTCGACGCAAGGATCAAGAAGTGGCGCAGGCTTACCCACCACAGGTTCATCGACCTCAGCAGGGGTTAGCAGGACGCGGTGTTGGAAAAGGATGGCCTGTACAGCCTCGAGGGCGCTAGCTTTGTGGCAGCCAAGATGGCTCCAGCAACACTCCCCTTTTTAGGCAAACGGTGGCAGAATCAGCGAAAGCCAGAAGAACCGAGGTCAGAGACACCACTGGTCCGACAGGCACCCAGGAAAAGGACCATGGGGCTAATGAGTGCGTCCATTACCACACCGCCCCTCTCTGCCTCAGTCACTGGCACTGCTGCAGCCTTCTCAGCCAACCCTCCCACCGCAGGGTAGAGTACCACGGACACCAGCCATGGGACACTGCTGGTGCAACCTCTTCGGGTACCACCACCGCCAGTGTCCATAGTACAGGGGTACAAGCACCCGTGTCCTTCTGGAGGGCCACCTACAGTCCCAGTGGGAAACGGTGGGGTGGAGGGAGTGAACCAGTCGAGCATCGAGGCCAGGCCCATGGGGAACATGCCACAGGGAGCCGTGATAGCCGCCACTCCACCTCCGAAGCTCCGTCCACTTCAATTTTACCACTGTGCCCAGTCGCCCCATGAAAGCGGCTGCACTCGGTACCGCTGTGCCAACCTGGGGTCACACTCCCCAGTGGCGACATGGTGCCACAAGATCAGACGACCGGTACTCGGTACTCGGCACATGCAGCGCCTGCGCAGCAGTCGGCGTAGTGAGCATGCCCCATCCTGTGCAAGTGCTGTTTACGGGGATGCAGCCGGTACACGAGTTGTGGAAGGCCGTGCATGTGCTGTGCCCAATGTTTGCCAAAACCATCATCTACTTGCCTCATTCAACTCGTGCATGGCTGGAAGGACGCCAAAGCAAAGTGGCAGCGCGTGGCGTTGGGTTGCCACTGGCAATGTTTTTGTCACTACCCAATGCTGACAACCCTCCTGACTCACCTCATTGGTTACAAGAGATTATTATTAATTCCCGGTCTTTAATACAAAAGATTCAAATAGTATACTATTTGTTGAAACTTTGTGTACTGGTGCTGTACATAAATAAACTAGGTGCTGCTGTAATTGGTTTAGGAAGTGGCGATTCTGTGTTTATATTCTGCTTCACGTAGCCAGAATACTGGTTGTCACTGGTGTAGTTGCCAGGAAAATCATGGCTCATAAGAAGCCTGCCCTTGTGGTTAAAGATTCAGCACAGGCCATTTCGGGGGACATACTTGTTATAAGGAGTGTGATGGGGGCACTTGCTCCAAGTAAGAAGTGCCTCGGCGAGATGGCAAAGAAGGATCCACCGACACAAAAAAAAGGGTTGCCGTGATCACTGGTAGGGAAGCTGGTAGTGTATGCATACGAAGAAGAGTATACATGCATGGCCTCACTTCAACATTAAGGGTTTGGCATCGCCGCACTATTCTTTAACAATGTTAAAGCATACAATCACGAAAAAAAGCCTATCACAGGGGAATAGTAGCCTGAGTCAAGAATCACAGTTAAGAAAAGCACAATATATCTACTTGCACTTTCAGAGTAAGGCTATGACAATTTGCTTTCACAGGGGCTCGTCTTAATTTTTTACTGCACTTTCCTTTGCAGCCAATTACAAATGATCATACTGAAACGGTGTTATGCTTGTGCTCTAAATGACGAGCCCCTCCATTAGAATATAGCCACACAAAGAATGGTTCAGTATATCCTGGGGTCGCATGTGACTGCTGATCATGTATTGTTTTGACTCTTGCAGCAATGTTGAATCACTGGGGCAAGTTGAAGGCGCAGACGTGCAGTCCACCCTGTCGATCCCCATGAAGGTCCTGGCTGCAAGATCCAGGTTGTGATTAAGTCACGCAAAAGGGCGCAAAGTCTACTTCCAACATCACCAGAGGCCCTGATCTGTTCAAGGCCCTGAACGATTCTAGGTGCAATAAATGTGTGCAAAAACGAGAACCGACCGGTCTTTGTGCAGTTCTTGGCTAGTGGAACCACTAGTGGCTGGAATAAGTTGCTGCTGGTACCCAAGTGGAACCAGCAGCAATTGGTTCAAACTCGGACCCACAGCAACTGGTCCCAACTGGAACCAGCTGCTACTGGTCCCACCTGGGATTTGGCTAATAAACCAGTTTAGCAGGGACCAGTTGAAACCAGCTAACATTTTTTCGTCTGAGATGGCTTTGCGGTAAAAGAAGCCACTGAAAGCGCTATGGGCTGGCCTTTGTTCGAGGTCCGTGAAGCCCGAAGGAAGATCGCCAATGAGCGACGACTTCGGTGCATGGAGGACACCAGTTGGGCTCACCGCGTATTTCGGTTCGTCCATTGCACCGGCATCCAGACGCAATGGTGCGCCCGCCTCCATGTTCTTTGGTGAAAATTTGTTTTTTCTGCACACCCTATCGAGGAGCTGTCTGAGCTGACAGGTACATGCCAAGGAACTTCAAGTGCAGGTACGGGAGGCAGAGACCGCCGATTGGAGACTGGCCATGGGCGACAAAAGCCCCTCGCAGTTGTACTGCGACAACAACCACAATGGCACGGACAACAAGCTGCTCTTGGAGGCCTGAGCAGGTGCGCTGCGCACACTGATGTACCAATGCTGGTACGAGACTTCACCCGACATCCAGGATGTGAGGTGCAGCGTGTGTGGTGAAGCAGAGGAGACACTCGAGCACATTGTGCTCTTATTGTGCACATTGTGCACAATGTGCACATTGTAGTTATTACAGGCGAAGCACCCAGCTGGGGCAACTCCACTGATCTCCACTTAGTTGCTGGATGGCGCTTCGCCGCTGTGGCGGTCAGGCGCGCGCACGGCCACCGGAAGTTCAACGGCTCGTCCCGAAAGTCGGGCGTCTGCTACGCTTTTCAACCGCTGATAAGCGTCCCCATTGGAACATTTTGGCATTTTTTTCTCCCTTTATTGCATTTTGGCTGTACACATCGCGTTCAGATCGCAACTTATGCTATACCAAAACATACGACGTTAATATGGAGCAGAATTTAATTGCGAAGGAGAACGAAAATGTCACTCGGGTCTTGGTTTGAGACCTAGGAGACGACGCAGCTCTAACGGGATTTATGCTAGAAAGAAAACAACGTGGGCACGGCATCAGGCTGTCGCAGAGTTCATGCGCCCGTTCTGTCAAAAACAGTTGTCAGTAAAGTGGTCACTGCAGAGCCTGCTGCCTGGGGATGGAGCCCATTTGTCCCTTCTTAATACCCTACTTACATGGGCATAGTTAACCACGATTAAGCGAACCGCGGTTAGGCAAAACCACAGTTTGCTGCGTTACATGACAGACGAAACTGCGGTTACGTCGCTAACCATGGTTAACGCAAACTGAGCTTGGCCACCTCAGTTCGGTCACGCTAACCGCAGTTTCCGCAGCCGCAGTGCTCAAAATCACACTAGTCAGTTCGGACTCAAGTGGCGGCGCATCAGCGAAGGCGGAAAAAAAAAATTACCTGCTGTTCGGAAGAGACGAAGGTTCTCAAATAGCGGGCGCCCCAAAGCTGTCCCCAAGACGCGCTTGCGTTCTTTGCATCACTCTCGCAATCAGCGCGACTGTCCGTCAGCAGCGGCTCGTTTCCCGATCCGCCCAATCAACTACGACAAAAGCTGTGCTAAATTTGTAAATTCCGTGCGTCATCCGCCAAAAATGGATATAGCAGGCAATCCTGAAGCATTTTCAACACTCGGAAACGATCGGCGCGCGCGTCGGCCGTGCCTGCAAACACGCCGGCACGCCTGCCCGCACGGCACTGCTAGCGGCCTGAACCGGCCCAGACCACGGCAGCAACAGCTTATCGCCGCTCTTCGAAATCAATCTGATCGGGGAAAAAGAACTTCCACATGCGAGAAAATAGATGTTAGTGCGGTGAAAAATTGTGCTATAAATTGCAATTCGCAGTTGTAGAGATAGCGGCGGTCAAATATCTACCGCGATGCTAAGCCGAAAGTTCCCAACACCGAACAGACCTAATCTAACTAAGCCGGTTGCGAGCTGTTGGGGAAGCCCCTCTCCTCGCCGCGAGTGAGTGCGTTGCGTTTGGGTCAGAAGCGACTGCTTTAACGATATTTCTTTTTGTCTACACTGTTTCTCTTTTGCTTTTTACCGTGAAGTTAAAAATGTGGTAATTTATTTTTGTTACGCTCACAATCAAGTGACCGCGGTCACCAAACTTGCAATTTCGCGTGTAACAGCCAAAACCACAGTTTGCAATAACCGCGGTTAAAGTTTAGTAACCACGGTTAAACTTAACTGCGGTTACTTTCGCCGTGTAGCTAGGGTACGACCACCCAACGCCGGTATAAATCCGGCTTAGAGCGAGGGAATCTGCGTAACGAGAGCCACAGCTTAAAAACGACACTTATATGAGATTTGCGTTTCGCTGCGTATCACGCACGTCGTACAGAATATTGTAATACTTCCAAGTGGAACATCTTCCCAGACGACTTCTCTGGTCTGCTTGTGCAGTTGAAAGCGCAACAAGCAGGCATTTTTGGTGGAATGTGCGCGAAACCAGCCCATACGTAGCATGCGCTATGCTGGAACGGCGGAGATTTGCCCGACTTCCGGGACGAGCGCTCGAACTTCCGGCGGCCGCGCGCCGGAGAGCTTGAAGCGCCATCCAGCAACTCTAGTGGAGATCAGTGGGCAACTCTGCCAGACGCACTGGGGTTCGTCGTGACAGGAGCCGCCGCCGCCGGCTAGAGCACTGCGCTGCAGGCGACATTAGAGAGGCTGGCAGCACTCAGTCAAGGAGACACGCCAGCGAGACTGACTGGGCGTCAGGATTGTGCAGGCTGTGTCCTCGTGACCGGCCTTGTTCATTCACGTTTTATGTGTGCAGCCTAGCAACTTTTCTGGTTCCCTTAGACTTTTGTGGCTTTGTGTTTGGCCACTAGTTATGTAGAAGTATGTTTGCGTATCATCCATACCTTCTTCAGACCGCATGTGCATTAAATGCACATTTTCTTCTACCTCGGATCTGAATTTCGCGGAGCTGCTGCAGCAAAGAATGCGTGCGTGATCGCACCCCCTACCATGTGCTGCCATCTGGCCACAAATACTGAAAGCACACCGCAGAGGGAGCGTCGTTCTGCTGTTCAGCGTTCGATTCAATGCCCAGAAAACCACAGTTGTTCAGTTGGCCGGGAAGGTGGCAGAAGGTACGGTGCTAAGATTGGAGGAGGACACCCTGCAAACTGCATCATCAGCCAAGTACCTTGGTGTTAGCTTGTGCAGCGGAGTAGTGGACTTGTTCGGCCTTCACGAAGATATATTAGGGAAAGCTGCTCTTAGAGCCCAATGCATATTGCAACACATGTGCCTATGGGTGTACCACCCGGGGATCCACCAGACACAGCGCGGCGATCTGCCCCTCCTGGCAACCCTGGGCGGGGGGAGACGAGCGCGCGCGGTAGCGGCTAATAGAGAGTTTTAGTATAGTGTACGGGCGTTACCGTAAACGTAACGTAAACGTAACGTAAGCAAATAGCGGAACGTAGCGGCGAGATGCGCAAAAGTAGTTTTAGAAGAGCGAACTCTTACGCTTCGCTATGGTTCGTTAACTGTGGTGGCGCCATCTGCGAGAGAAAAGGTGAAACACTTCACGTGTGGCTACTTGAAAACATTAAACACCAAGCCAATCCATCCGAAGATTCGCGCGCATCGGAAGTTTCGTGAATCTTTGTTATCCGTGTGCTACATTCCGCATATCTGAGTTTAATCCGCTTCCGTGTGCCTTGTGTAGCTTCACCATGCCACAAAGTATCCTCTGCAATAGATATGCGCTGGCAGAGTTAGCGTGGGTCCGACATAGAAGCCCTGGTGCTGCGCAGGAGGGAGCCTCAACGCAGGATGTATGTCGCCCGGAACGGCATGCTCAACATCGAAGGCATGCCTGCGACAACCTTCCGCAGGCAGTTTCGCTTTGAGAAAGCAGACTTCGAAGTGTTAGTGCGAGCCCTCGAGATGCCTGACATTGTGACAAGTGCCCAGGGTGTGCGTGTCGCTGGCACTGAAGCCCTCTGCATGTGTTTGAGCCGCCTCGCGTATCCGAACAGGTTGTGTGACCTTCAAGAATACTTCGGGCGACATTACTCTGTCATATCAAGTATCACCAACAAGGTAATGCTGCGTCTGGAGACACAATTCGGCGTCCTTCTTGACGACTTGACAGCGCACCCGTGGCTGACTACAGCGCACCTGAAGGACATGAGCGACGTAAGTTGGGCAGTAGATACTTTTCATTTCGCGTTTACGGGTCACTACACGTCGCCTTTTCACTCGTACACTTTAAGGCTCCCTTTGGTGTAAAATATAAACCTACCAGTACGACGCACAACGGAAGGGGGGGGGGGGGGGGGGGGGGTTATGATTTTGCTACGCTTATTGGACCCTTTCCCATGGTTCTTTGGTTATTTTGTGGACTGATGTGTTGCTCTTAAAGGCTCATTTCTACTCGGTTCCTCTGCTCAAGTCGTTTATTGCAAACATGGCATGACTTCACATATTCCAAATTCAATGCTTTTGTGTTAGGACCCTTTAAGATCACCGTTGAGTCACTTGATGTAATGTGTTTGTATCTTTTTGTAGTGTAAATAAATGCGCATCTCCACCTAAAAATTCACATCTAAGCTTATCATTACCTGTGCTGAATGCATGGACACAATAAATAAAACTGAGTTTTCATTATGTAGTCCACAGCAAAGGTGCCCCACTGTCCAACTGTTGGGCGTTTATAGATGGGACAGCGCGCCCCATCTGCCGACCGACACAGGAGCAGCGCCTGTACTTCTCTGGCCACAAGCGGGTACACGCCCTGAAATATCAGTCCCTGATGTGCCCCAACGGGCTCATTTGCCAGCTGGATGGCCCCTATCCGGGTAGCAGGCACGATGCCGGTGAGTTGTAAAGAGCATTTGTGTTCAGAAGCCGTTATAGTGCTTTACTCTTAAATAAAAATTAGAGCACAGAATGGGCACCGTGCTTGATTCCGTTCTTGGTAGCTGCTAATTGATGACGGCTACCACACACAAGTACCTAATCACCAGCGATACAGCATAAAAAAACACTGCAAATCATTGTAACTTTATTACAGTGGCTGGCACATCAGCCACACTATGCTCATGGTGTTTTCTTTTTTGAGACCAATTGTAAATGAAGTAGCAAAATAACTAATTGCACTAGTTAAACTGATTGATTCAGTCCCAAATAAGACTTCAGTAAATTTACTTCAGTGACATTTTAATAGTCATACATATATGGCAGCTTGCACTTATTTCTGCCTTAGTAATGCTGAAGGCGAAATTATACAATGGATACTTTATTTCACTTGGCTTGCACATAGTTTTGCAGCAGCTGTTACGTGTTCTAAAAGCCACTGCTCCGTACTTTTTTCTTTGCGTCTTGCAGGTATCCCGCGGGAGAGCGAGCTGTACGAGAAACTGGAGGCAGTGGTCCAGGGACACCGATATGTAATATACGGTGATCCCGCCTACCCGCTCCGTCCCCTGCTCATGAAGCCGTATGGAGGGGCATTGGTGACGCGAGCAGAGGAGAGCTTTAACAAGGCGATGAGCACTGTAAGAAAGGCCGTCGAGTGGGGCTTTGGCAGAATCAGTGCAGAATTTGCTTTCCTAGATTTAAAAAAAACCAGAAAATCATGCTGCAAGCTGTGCCCAGAATGTATAGGGTGGCCACGTTGCTGACCAACTGCCGTGCCTGTATGTATGGCAATCAGGTTTTTCAGCTACTTTGATCTAGAGCCACCGAGCCTATCGGAGTATCTGAGCCCTGCGAAGCACTGATCTACCCTGCACCATGCAGCTGTGTTTTTACTGTGTTAAAGAGAACCAGAAAAGCCTTTTGTAAAAGTTACAAAAGGCCTTTATTGTCGCGTAGTTCCAATATAGCGATGCAATGCCGTTAGAATTACTGATCTACATTCAGTATTAGCTGCGCCAGAAGCAATTAAGTGCACCTCTCCCCCCTTGCCGATCGATTACTCCTCCCTCTCTGCTTCTTTCAAAGCAGCTGGAAACACTGGGAATAGCCATGTGACATCGCGACGCTCGACTTCCGTTCTACACTAACTACAGTCCTGCGCCTAGGCACGCGTCAATCGCTGCAGACCCGCCTTTGCCTCGGGATCGCGCATTTAGGTCAGATGCATTGTTAGTTTGCGAAAAGTCGTGCGGTCGGCGGACAAAACAATACTGTCGGGGAGGGTATTCCACAGGGTTATTGCATGAGGGAAAAAAGAATCTTTCATCCATGATGTGCGGCACTGAATGTGTGCGATTGGTTTGCTATGGTTGAGGCGCGGCAAGATTCTGGGCGGGGGTTGGAGTCGAGGGTGCCTGGCTAGTGGGTGATACTACTAGTAGAATGCGTGAAGCAAGCAGAGACGTGAGATGTTTCGACGTGATTGGAGACATGGAAGGTCAAGTGTGCGTTTGAGTTCAGTGATGCTAGATTTACGCGAGTAGTTTGACATGATGAAGCGAGCAGCGCACTTCTGGATGGATTCCAATGGATTGGCACTTGTTAAGGTTAAGTGGCATGAGCCATTTTTCACACCATGCAATGATAGTGTTCTATCTATAGTCGTTCTATACTCGAGATCTTTTTTTGTTTGCTTTTATTTATCAGCATCTTTACATTCTTGCCTCAACATGGAGAATGCACTTGAGTTTGTTTACTTTTTTATGTGTTCGGCCAGTGCCTGGATCACGTTAAGCAGTGCTTGTTGGCTTGCCGCCTGCAAGCGAGCTTGCTCAGCTCTTTGCTCGCGGTCGGCGGTTCTTCCTTCCAGTTCTTGGGCATGAAGATGGAACTCTGCGGTCATTCGCTTCTCCTCAAGATCGAACCGCCTGGCCCACTTCTTTTCCTTTTGCTCTAGCTGAGCCTTTTGCAGCGCTATTTTTTGAGCTTCCAAAATTACTGAAGAAAGTAAAGAGGCAATCAACACCCCCATAACAGAAGCAGAAATCGAGCACACCATCAAGAAGCTGCCACGAAACAAATATCCAGGGCGGATGGCATCATTTCAGAGTTCTATGTGGCCTTTAAAAAGGAGCTGAGTCCCATCCTGGCCATTGTTTTTGGAGAGATAAGAAAACAAAAACGCCTACCACCCTCCATGCGCACGAGCCACTTAGCCTTAATTTCCAAAAAAATATCCAGTGATTCTGTACCCGATGTCGCTGATTATCGGCCAATCAGCCTCCTCACAACAGATTATAAGATCCTTGCCCGAATTCTAGCCGGACGGCTGGAGAGTGCACTGAGCGCAGCGGTAGGTCCGCACCAGACGTGCGGGTTCAAAGGGCGGTCCATCAACTCCAACCTACATCACATGAGGGTAGCCTGTGAGGCGGCAGAATCGGTCTTTCTACCTCTGGCCATTGTTCAGCTTGACCTAAGGAAGGCATTTGACCAGGTGGACCACCAAGTTTTACTTGATCTCCTCCAACACTGCGACATCGGGGAAACAATGATCGAGTGGATCAAACTATGCTACAAGGACATTTGTACCAGCGTTGTTATAAATGGGGTGGTGGGCGCGCCCATAGACATCCTTAGGTCCGTACGCCAAGGCTGCCCCATGTCACCCACCTTATTCACACTTTACCTTGAGCCACTTTGCCGTATGACTCTCGCATCTAAGGTCATAAATGGCCTCACGCTGGGAAGAGAGGAGCTTTCGTTTCGGAGAGGCCTTCGTTTGTACACAAAGATCACAAGTGGGCGAAGTGATCAGGCTACTGAATCGGTTCTGCCGCTTTTCAGGAGCAGAGCTAAACCTACTCAAGTCGAGGGGTGCCTGGTAGGGTGAATGGGCCTCCAAACCAAGTTGCCTATTTGGAATGGCCTAGGAAGAGGAGATGTCCAGTTACCTGGGCGTCAATCTCAACCAAAGCGCCTCAGTCACACAACGATGGAAACCCAAGCTGTCAGCGGCGGAAAGAAAGCGGCAACCGTGGAGACACAGACACATTGTTCTGTTCACGAGGGCCCATGTATGCAACGCAATAGCATACCCCGCGGTGCTGTATGGAGCCCGCATAACCACCATTGACGCAGGCTCCCTGAACAAGCTGCACCGATCCTGGGCGGTGTTCCTCTGGCGTTCCACGTACGAACCCATGCGCCGCTCAAACCTCTTTTGGAGCCTAGAAAGGGGTGGGTTGGGTCTCGTCAACGTGGAGCTTAATTAAACTGACAGTCCAGCGACTGCTGTACTTTCTGGAGCGAAGGGACTCGTTCCTCGGGGCAGCCACGCAGAGTCTAGGTGCCAGACATTTGGCACCGTTGATCGCCACCACAGCACTCCCCTGCTTTGGCGCACGCACCACCGGATTCTATAAGGAAGTTGCGCTAGCCCTAGCCCTGCTCGAGCAGCCTTTTTCTTGGGAGTGCCTACTCAAAGCAAAGTCCCGGAAACTATACTGGGACCTCGTGGAGAAGGTCCTGCCGCCCCCTCTCTACCGACAATCCCAAACTCCTGAGGACGTATGGAAACGGGTAAGAAGACTCCCTGTGCCCACAGGTTCAAAAGACTTTTTCTTCCGCCTCCGCATGGGAGTGCTGCCGGCGAAGGCACGTTTGGAGGATAGAGGTTTCTTTCTCCATGGCGGCGCGGGATGCCTTCTCCGCGGAAAGCGGGAAACGGCCGAACACGTCCTTATTGAGTGCAACACCGCGGCCATATTCTGGGACGAGCTACAGACCAACGTCCCTAGATCTTGCCAGTTCTCAAGCTGCGGAGCTCCGCATGACGCCTTTCTGTTGCGCTCCGCGTGGGGGCGTTCGCGACGGAGTTTGCCCGACGAGGCGCCGGACCCGGACGGCCGGATGACTGGCGTGGGCAGCGAGCGGCGGTTTCTGTGTGGCGGTGTGTTTGGCTTCCGCGAGTACTACTGTGTACCCACAGATTTTGTGCCCCATGCCTGGCAACTGCATGAACCATGCCACGCTGTTTCGTGCCCGGGTGTAAAAGCGGGTACGATTCCGTTCAATCTGCTAGTGAGAAGAGACATTTTTTCAAGCCACCCCGAGACGCTGAACACCTTGCACTATGGCAGCGAGCAGTGCCCAGGCTGGACAGAGAGCTTTCGAGCACGTGTTCTGTGTGTGACCTTCACTTCCACGATGAGGACATCTCGAAAGTCTTCGAGCACAATATTTGCGGTGAGGTGGTAGCGATACCGCGCGACAAATGGGCACTGAAAGACGACGCCGTGCCTTGGCTGTTTCCGAATTGCCTGAGCTACCTTTCCAAACCGACACGGAAACGCAAAGCACCTGCTCGCAGACTCTCCCCAGCGAAAAGCAAGCGCCGTAAAGGGAAAGGTGAGCAGTCGATTCAAGAAGTCAGCGATGGCAACGTCGAAACAGAGAACAGCGTGTCGACGGATAATACTGAGCCTTTATTTGACATGCTAACTAGCTTGGCCAAAGAGAAACAGAAGATTGACGGTTGGTCTGTTGACGTTGCTCAACAAACGGCGCTGTTGTACAAGCTCAGCATAAGAAATAAGATTACCCGTGTGGAAACGTCCGTGGCGCTGTCTGAGGACCTCAATTTGACTGTTTGCGCGAATGGTCGACTTGTGCCTCACAGCGTCTACGCTGGGGAGCCGAGCATTGCACTAAAGTCGTTTGATGACTTAAAATGCTTCATGCATTACGTTGATAAGCTTAAGCTGTGCCAGGGATGCCCTGCTGAAAAGTACCCGAAAATCGTTTACATCAGTGGTGGCCACAAAAGAAGGTGAAACGTGGAGACGCAACACCTGCACTGTATTGAGCTTTAATGCGACATGTGCTCAATGTCGGACCTTGGAGAAGCTTTTTCTGCAGCGAACAAAGAAGCAAAAAGACTGCAAGAAGTCGATGCGACGGAAAGC
Source organism: Haemaphysalis longicornis (assembly GCA_013339765.2). NCBI lineage: Eukaryota > Metazoa > Arthropoda > Arachnida > Ixodida > Ixodidae > Haemaphysalis > Haemaphysalis longicornis. Next base: position 34,488,835 of record CM023452.1, on the reverse strand, counting down.
AATCCGTGCAACCTCACGGCGAGAAAAAATGAAAGAAGAACTTGTTTTGATGAAGAGGCAGCTGAGTGCAGTTACGGAGGCAACAATTGACAGCACTCTTAGGGGTTCTTCCTTCCAGGCAGCAGTTGGCCTTCAAGACAGCTGTCATGGCAGCCAAAGCAAAATAAAAAAAATGGTCGGCGATATGATGCGGAGTGGCTAATGACCTGTTTACTACTGCACATATCAAGCCCAAAGGCCTACACTTTGATTGCTGACATGCAGCTGCTACCGCTACCATCAAAGTCTCGCCTTCGCCAGATTATAAAGGGCATTCCGTGCAAGTACGGTTTTAATCAAGTAGCGCTCAGCAGCATCAAAGGCCACTTCTCGGACAAAAGCCACCTCAGACGGCAGGGAGTCTTGTTCTTCGATGAGGTGAAGTTAAAGCAGGGTGTCTCCTTCAACAAGGACTCATGCAAGATGGATGGTTTTGTTGATTACGGTGAGGTTGCAGCCCCAAGCTCCAACCAACTTGCTGACCACGCATTGGTGCTGATGTTTGTTCCGTTGTTCGAAGACTGGGTGCAACCAGTCGCAAGCTTTGCGACAAGGGGAGCAGCTCCTGGAAAAGTCCTGGCGGAACTTGTCATGAGTGCTGTTCTCGAACTTCACAAGAACAACGCGTCAGTGCTGGCTGTGATCAGTGACGGGGCTGGCAACAACTAATCCATGTAAAGCCAGTTTGGAGTTTCAGAAAAACTGGACGCACCTCACCACTTCATTGAACATCCGTGGGAGCCATCTCAGAATATCTACTTCCTATGTGATGTGCCACACATCGTCAAGTGTGTGAGGAATCACCTGAGGAAACACACCTATGGAATGGTAAAGAAAAAAGCATGCGTGAATGTTCGGTACAGTTTAACAGTTTGGTTTTATTACTTCCAGGCTGGAAACCTTCGCATCAACTTCCAGCATTACGTGACGCTGTACGAAACAGAGAAAAACAAGCACGTACGAGTTGTGCCAGAACTCACTGAGGCACATGTTGCCCCTGACAATCTACGCAAAATGAGCGTCAGGCTAGCTGCACAGGTAGACTTTGTTTTTCGTAAAAGCATGCTATGTTTTTATTTTGTGTTCTTATACGTGGAAATGATGCAATGTTTTTTTCTATAGCTCTTCAGCCGTGGGACAGCTGTTGGATTACGCGTCTACAGGGAGGCAAAAGTCACTGGATTGGAAGAATCAGAAGACACTGAGACCTTTACTAGAATGCTGAACGATGTCTTCGACGCACCGAACACGAAGCTTCCTTCCCGAGGAATCAGGCGCAATTCCAAGGAGATACAGGCAAGCAACCCAACCACTTTTCGTGGAGCCTAGTCGCACCAGTACATATACCATCGCTTGGCTTCATTATTTATTCAATGATTTTTTTGTTACCGTAAAAACCTGCGTATAGACCGGGGTTTCTTTCTAAATTTTAGGATGCGAAATTCCGGCCGCGTACTATATGCGGATCCCAAAAATTTTCGGCCCGAATTCACAGTTTTGGTTTCGGTTTCGGCATTGGCCGGTGCTATCATCATCATCAGGTGTCTGCGCGCTTCTGCGTTAGGTAGCGTTGGTGGCGTTAGTCCTAGAGACCTACAGGTACAGGCGTGCAACAGTGGCCATGGCAATCACTTGGCGCACATCACGAAGGCCACAATTTTACTTCTGTGATTTTACGCCATGTAAGGACCTCGCAGGCAGTACTCGGCTGCCTTTAAAAGAAAAGTTATTTCTGCTGCCGAAACCATCGGCAACTGTACTGTGGAGCGGCAGTTCGGCGTGAACGAGCGGAGCATTCGTGGTTGGAGGAAGCAGAAGGAAGCCCTTTTTGTATGCAGCGGCCAGAGAAAAAGTTTCCGGGGACCAAAAAATGGAGCGTTTCCCGACGTGGAACGAGAACTGACGGGCTTTGTTCGGGAGCAACGAGCTGCACATCTCGCTGTGAACATCGAGCTGCTGCAAGCAAAGGCAAGGGAGATTGCTCGAGGCAAAGGCATTCAGCGGGCGGACTTCAAGGAAGCATGCACTTGCACTGGGTGCCCCTTCATGCGTCTCGCAGAATCTGCCAGAAAACTACGAAGAGCTGCTTGTGGCCCTTCAGAAGCACGCGATTTCATTGCGAAAGGCAGTCCCCTTTCAGCTGGGCCAGATCGGCAACGCTGACCAGACGCCGGTGTACCTCGATATGCCCTCGGCTCTAACGGTGCATCAAAAAGGCTCCAGGCAAGTTACCGTGCGATCAACTGGGAACGAGAAAATGCGGGTAACTGTAATGTTGTCCCAGACGGCAGATGGTCGCAAGCTGCCACCCTACGTGGTGCTTAAACGAAAGACGCTGCCGAAGGGGGAGACGTTCCCAAAAAATGTTGTCGTCCTCTGCCAGGACAAGGGGTGGATGGACGAATCGCTAGTGCTGGACTGGATCAAGTCCGTGTGGTGTCGACGGCCTGGAGCACTGCTGGGGCTCCCATCGATGCTTGTGCTCGGCGCGTTTTGGTGTCATCTGGCAGACTCTGTGAAGCGACTGCTGCGCGACTCCCGCACCGAGCTCGTCGTCTTCCCAGGAGGGATCCCAGCTGCAGCCACTTGATGTGTGTCTTAATAAGCCGTTTAAGGCTTACCACATCAGGCGACCTGTATATGGAGTGGATGAGGTCCGGAGAGCCAGAAGTGACCCCTGCCGGACGGCTGAAACGGGCCTCGCCAGCTCTGCTCTGCTCATGGATCGCCGAGGCGCTCGTTTGTTGTGCCTTCAAAAAGTGCTCCATCTCAAACGTGCTTGATGGCACGGAGGATGAGGTGCTGCGGGAGGACATTTCCGACAAGGGAGCTTCGGAAGAGAGTGCGCCAGACGAGGACGACGAATAATCAAGTGTGTAAATAAATGCATTTTTCTGTGTTCCTCGAACTATATTCGCGTGAAAACGTTTTTTCTCGCGTTTGCTATCCCCAAATTACAGCTCGGACTATATGCGGGTCTGAACTATATGCGGCTTTTTACGGTATTTGCAAATACCTTATGAAGACAACACCATCGACAATGCAGTGCCCGACATGCAGTGCAAAACTTCAACTGCCCTACAGCCACAACTACTATGGCTTCCAAACCATCTGAAGCAGCATCTGGCCGCTGTTGAAGAGTACCGGGAGATTTCTGCAGGTGTGCCTGGGACAGATCAGTCAATGCTACTGTGCTGTGCTGAGCCAGGGTTGGAAAAGAAGACTCCAGCTCTACATAACAAGATGGCTTCCATGGTAAAACTGTGGGTTTCAAGAATAGGCTGTCCCAAACTACCACCTATCACCATGCACTACATTTTCACGCGCTTGTATGACGACACATGGAAGAAGGCGAAGGCTGAACTCCTCAGTGGTTTTAAAAGAGGAACAACAGCTGCCGCCTTTACCATCGATATGTGGACATTGTGCGCCAACAAAAGCTACGTGAGCATCACTTGCCCCTTTGCCAAACCCACTTTTCAAATGGAGCGATTCCCACCCAACACTCGTTACATGGCTGCCAGCCACAGCGCCGGGAACATGGCAGAATTGCTTGGTGAGAAGTGCAACGGATGGGAGACACCCGACAAATGCCACAAGTACATCGTAACAGATAATGGGTGTAACATCCGTGCTGAGGTCAGGAGGCTCCAATGGGCATTGCTCACACCCTGCAGCAGCTAGCTGTCAATGACCCAGCAATATCCTGCACACAGCTTCTACTGATTGTTTGTGCATGAAGGCTAGGCAGATTGCTGGCCATGAGGCAAACGATGACAGCTAAACTGAGAACTTATCTGCAACCAATGTTTCTTGTTGTGTCTAAGGTCCAACGATGCCGTCTATCCGGAGTCTGTGAGCCTAGGTGTAGTTAAATCTAGAGATTTTGCAGCGTTTGTGAGTGTGCACGAACGAAGCCATCCTTTCCCCCTCCTACAATGCACTACCGCCTCCCCCTGTGGTTTAAATGTCACCTCTACAAGGATGAAAAATGTACTACGCAGTATACACACACAAAGAAACTGCAGCCTCTAAACTAAACTGAATGGCACGAAGTGCTAGAAAGCACCAGGGGAAGTTTTGGAATCAACTTTTCAGTCCATTGTTAGTGGGCTAACAACACTCCATGGGCCCAGTAGGGAAAGCAGTGGGTATTCCGAATCCTCATTTCAGATGGAGACGCACATGCCACAACCTCTGCAAATTACACAAGTGACATGCCAAGCAATCAAAACACAAACCCACCAAACATCTAAGGCAGCGCATCACAGTCGGTTGACCTCATTCTAGTCTACTCATCAAACACAAAGAAACTAACCCTCCGTTGAACTTGCATGAGCACTTTCTCTTAACCTACGCCCATTTCTCTGCTAAACAGGGTTCTCTACTACTGCCACTACCACCATCCCAGTCCAATGGACCCAGAGCAGTCCAATCCCCCCCTACGCCAGCAGCAGCACCTGACCGGCCAGTCCTTCGGCCACTCCGCCGGCCGGCACGACGAACTCGGCTGCCCTGTGCCTGGGCCCCAGGTGGGCCAGGTTGTGGTTGCTGTCCAGGAGCCGCTCCAGGCCCCACAGGCCCACGTGCCTGCTCTTCCCCTGGCTGGCACAGACAAACACCGCCGCGTCCACACCACCCAGTAGGGCCAGGGGGAGGAGAAGCTCCCTCGGGCTGCCTGATGCGGGGAGGCCGTCCTTGACGTGGTACAGCCGCTCGCACTCCGAGTCTTGCTCCAGCAGGGACTCCAAGTGGGGCTCCAGCAGGCAGGATGACTTCACCACCAGGCAGATCCCTGGGAGGGGGAGGCCAGGCACTTTGAATGCCAGAGCACCGACTCAAAGGAGCCCCAAGAAATCAATTCCCGTTTCAATAGACGTGGTAAAAACGCAACATATGATGACGACTTTGTCCCTTTCCATGCATCTCCTTCTTCCCCTCTCACACATGCTTTCTAAGCACTCTGTGACCACTTTGGACTTGGGTTTACGACACCCCAAGCACACTCTGTGACCAAGACACTGGGTCACTGCCAAGGAGGAGTTCGTAGTGGCCAAATACAGCACAGTCATCGTGCGCTGTTGTTCGCCTTGCTGCCTGGCCACGATTCTGTTGCCTTGGAAAAGTCTGGAATGTGAGATGAGACACAAGAGAGCAACAGAGCACACTATGCAGGCATTAGTGCACCATGCGTGCACATGGTCTTCAAAGAATTAAAAGTTTATAGAGTGTGAAACTTTGCAGCGGTAGTGATTTCACCCCGAGGCAAGCCACAGTGGAGGGTTACAGGTTACTTTAGGCCGCCACCATTGCTTCAAGAGGTGTGGTACTCGCACAGGAAATTACTCTGTACTTTCTGTTCACTCTCAACGGCAGAACTAATAACAAAACCGAGAAAGTGTGCCGAAAGGTTTCTTTCTATAAAGAAAAACATGCCCTCATGGCATGATGGTATCATCCCAGCTTGCCAACCTGTTGCTTCTGGGCCCCTTCCCTGTGCTTGCAACTCAAGAATTTTGCCCCCCCCCCCCCTCTGACAGTGCAATCTTTCCCTGGCCCCCAGACCTGGATACCCAGCTCAACCTGGTGACCTGAGCAAGTACAGCCAGTGGAAGCCAAGGAATCACAGACTGAGGATGCCTTTCATGCAGTGAGGCCCATACTTTAGCCTCTGCTCAACAAATGAAAAGGTTATTCTCTCTCTCTCTTACCTGCCAACACACTCGCCCCACAAGATTTCCAGAAGAGCACGTTATGCCCAATATAACGTATAAAAAGACTCGGGACTAAAATTGAGACATATCAGTGGTGATAAACCTGCCTGGTTGGCAAACTGGCCTCGCCAGTGCGCGGCGTCAATGCCTTCTCATTAAGAAAGCCTTGTCGTGGTCTCAACGAGTGCAAAGGTCGACACAATTACTGTTTCCGTGGTGTCCTGTATAGAAAGGGCAGAGAGATTACAGGTAAAAAACAGAAAGGCAGACTGTGCGCATCATTTCATTAAAAAATAGGGTATACCAGTATGTAGCTGGGCTTTCATATCTATACAGTGTTGACCAGGGCAGTCTGAAGTGATTCTCAGGCTGCAAAAAGGGAGGCAGCGGGCGTAGCTGTCCCTATGCCAAGGAGATAGGAAGACATGCCCAGATGCACTTAGCTCGTGCCGTTTAGCCGCATGTCACCAGTACATTGCGGGAAAGCCTGCTGTCCCTACAGGACGAAGGCAGTGCGTGTATGCAGTGGCTGATCGTACGCACTCACAAGGTGATACGTCCACAACCTAACTACTCTTAACTCATTCCAAAGAATATATTTCTCATCTATGTTAGAGGGTAATTCTTTATTTTGAACAAGGCTCATCTAATTTCATGCACCTGAGTTCACCAAGACAATGCTTCATTTACATCTCCGCACTTGGAAACACTTCCAAAATATGTATTTGAAGTTCTCAAATAGTGCTATCCAACTCAGGGCTGAATCAAATATCAATGCATTTGCTTCTACACTCAAATTTTCGAATATTTTCACATCTGTAAATAGATAGGGTTCAATGGGCATGGAGTTACGTGGATCTTGTCACTTCACTATACTAAGATGTTTATTACATCCAAGCTCAATGTTTTCACGTTGTAACAGTAAGCAAACACCCAATTTCTGTTGAAAAAAATGCAGTCAAGCGCTGGATTTTTCAGCATTCCCACCATGCCCCTAACCTGATAAAAGCTGTTTAGGTGCTATTTCACAACAACTATCACACCACTTCAAGCAATGGTGGCTGTTACCAAACTCCTCTGCACATTAATGACTAGAGCACTGCACGGGCCTGATTTTAAGGCCCGAGCCCGGCCCGAGCCCGGTTTGTGAAGCCCGAGCCCGACCCGGGCTTGTAACACCGAGCCCGGGCCCGGCCCGGGCCCGGCCCGGGCTTGGGCATTCATAAGTGAGCCTAGCCCGGGCCCGGCCCGGGCCCATCGGCTTAAGCCCAGGCCCGGCCCGGGCCCGTCGTCTCAATCCCAGGCCCGGCCCGGGCCCGTCGTCTCAAGCCCACGCCCAGCCCGGGCACGGTCTTTTTTTTTTCAGCCTACGGAGGGCCCGCATGTGTGTGACCAGGCCTGGTCTTAGACGTTGAAGAAAATTAGTTTATTATATTTAGTCGAGTGTCTTCGTAGCGGGAAATCAGACGGAGCATCTAGTCTGTACAAGCACGCCCTGAATTGTAACGCAAAAAAAGGGTTTAAAAGTACACGTGGTTTAGATCACACCGTCTGCAGTTCACGCCACATGGGCGTAATAATAGCTCGTATTCTTACACGAGAGACACCATCACCTTTGATGACCAGACTCTTGGCCACTCCATGTGGTTGCTTCGGTCACAAGTTGGTACTAATGAAATTTCTTGCTCTCCATTTGAATCCACGAGTATGTGCGTGCGTAGAAATATTTTCCCTGGAGTGGTTGTTAAGCGGTGGCACTTCTCTAGCACACGAGTTTGATTTCCAGCCACGGCAGCCGCATTTAGATTGGTTCGACATCTAAAACACACGTACATAGACATAGGTGCACAGCTCCAGGGTGGCTTAATTAATTCCTTCCCCTCTAGGGCATTCCTTGTAACTGTATCTTTGATATGTTATACACCAAAATATAAAATCTTGATGCAGTACATGAAATGTCATTAAAGTTACAGTATAGTGACTATCAGCCCTAGCAAAACACGTTTTTAGAACATTGTGTACAACTAACAGCAAGAAGCGCGTAAAAGTATACTCAGAATATTCAATTTATGCTCTTTTCTACACTTCACGTCGGAACTATTAACGGCCGGGCCTATGAATTCAAGCCCGAGCCCGGCCCGGGCCCGTGGCGTCGAGCCCGGGCCCGGCCCGGGCCCGCCGATAATCGACTTCGGGCGGCCGGCCCGGCCCGCGGGCCGGTCGGGCCCGGGCTTTCGGGCCGGCCCGGGCCCGTGCAGTGCTCTATTAATGACTTCAATGTGGCAATGCCTGAGCACTGAAAGGTGAAGCATCATGAAGCTCTTGTAATGAGCAAAGGTACACAACTATGCACACGGAAAATCTCTGCAGTGTCATTACACCAGGTTAGACTAACTCAACTTCATTACATTGGAAAGCTGTGATCTCATTCTGGACTAAAGAAAAAGGGGAAAAGAAAAGGCAAGTTTCTCCAACAGTAGTAGAACCTTTTGATGCTTGGCAGTTAAGAGCTTCACTATACAAACAACTATTTGCAAGCTAAGTCAAAAGTGTAATTGCGATTACTATGAATATATCAGAGGAACCACATTCAACACAACTTTGACCTTCGGAGAGATTTTGCAGTGAGATCAACTTGCTTGCCTCTTTGGAAACCAATCTCTCCCCATAAAGCACAGGGACAAAAAAGGAAGTGGGTTTTGTGGCACATACAGGGGTGGAAGCAGGGTCTAGCTTTTTAGAGCAGGCACAGGAGCAGCAAAAGTCTTATTTTGGAGCAGCTTTGGAGCAGCAAAAATCCCATTTTGGACAGGTTTGGAGCAATTTAGGGGCTATTTTGGAGCACTTTTGGAGCACACTGATGGTCTTAAACAATGCGACTGAGCGCACTTTTAAGACCAACTAATCCAAAACTGCATGAAAAATAGAATTTGGCAGAATTATTTAGGAGCGCAATTAATCAAATAGGAGCTGGCACCTTGATTACCCTTTACTCGGGACTGAAACCTGCTTTTTGCCAATTCCTTTAAATGTAGCGACTTTTTGGCTTTTATTTGTATAATAATCAGCACTATGTTATTAACGGTGGCCGCTTTTTTTTTTATTTTTGTTAAAGTAGTTTCGAGCTAAACCAATAGCGTGCAGTGCGCCGCCCCGCTGCCTCCGTCGCCGCAACCGTAAAATCTGGCGTCCTGAACGTACCCTAGCCGCGCGGCGATCGCCAAGCGCGCATCGTCTCGCATCGATATTCCCCAACACGAAGACGGGCGCCGTACAATATGACGCCGTATTCGCAGCAAGCTGCCGCCGCCGCGTCGACCGAGAAGGCAGGCATCATAGGCAGGCAGTGAACGAAAATGGCGATTTCACGATGCCTCATTCCGTGGTAGACGCGAAGGCTAAAGTGGGCACGGCATCCAATCAAGACGCCCGCTTTCGCGGTCGAGTCGGGCCTCATCGGCGCGCGAATGAGTACGGCGGCTGTGTGGCGCGCTGCACGCAACTGTTTTAGCTCCACACCACTTCTTTCATTAAAGCAGCGCGAAAAAGTCGGCTTCAAATGAACTTCTGATGCAAAAGGGCCGGTATTAACAGCGGAGATGTTGTTACTGGCCGTAAGTTCGGGGTTCGTGCGCGCCGAAAACTCCCACCGAGGAACGCTAACGCGCACGCGTCGCGCAGCTCTCGAACTACCCACAATACCCACTCGACAGCGGAAAGGAAAGTGATAGCGGGCTGCGGCAACACCACCTAGACTTTCAAGGCCTGCGGAGTGCCGCCGTGACGTCACACGGGTGGGGCGGCCGCGCGCCGCCCGCAGAGCACGGAAGCGGAGGCACTGAACAGGTTTAGTGCCGTGTCACGGCGAAAATTGTGGGGTCGTAGCATTCTGTTTCTGTTCCCGTGCTTGGACATGACCCCATAGTCAGCCGACCATGTAACGCCAAGCTGTGTTGTTTCAGTAAACATATCGGTGGCCACAAAAATCGTTTGCGCTGTTGCTCGCGAATACTTTCTTGTCTAACCATTAACCGCACTAACTATAAATCCATCAGACAATAGGAGACTGCTCATTCATTACATTGTAGTGTATACGTGGGATTTAAATGTGCTGCACTTGCAACTAACTCTAACGTTTTTAAGCTACAATCGCAAACGAGAAGTTAGATAGGTTTGAAGTGAAGTTATAACACACGAAGCACACGAGCTCGTTTTGGATAGTTTTTGGGCAGTACAATGCAATACATGCTAAAAGACTCAACGTAAAGCTAAATTTGAATTTTACCTGTTCTTATTTTAAATATGTTTTTTTTTGTCACGTACGAACAGCATCATTACGAATATTTTGTTGTAACATCCACACCATATTCAAGGTCACTGCCATGTGCCAAAAAGCGCTGTGAGAGCGTAATGAAAAGCAAGACCGAAAAATAGCATTATTATATGACTAACTGGCTGATCATTCGTGGACGCCATTATAAGGATAATGAAAAATGTTCTATTGTGCACGGAGGTGTCTGCAGCCGATGCCTGTAGAACGAGTGAGTTGATAAAAAGTTTTCACCTCAATAACGACTTTTAATTTTTTTTAATCCATTAGAATTAAGCAGTCCTTCACACACTACGCTGAAACTCGAAGGGGTCAGGACTATTTATCGTATTTCGCAGGAAGCGATGCGACCATGTTGAACTATTACGCTTATCTTAAATTTGAAGGCATTTTGCTCCACATTCAGATAAAAGTATCACCACAAAATTACTCGAATTTTTTTTATGAACCAGTTCACGTCAATCCTGCGCCATTTACTTTTTGCTACCGCACGTAAAGTATTTATAGGGGAATTAATACGTCTAGATTAGTGAAACGTGTTATTAGGGCTGTCTTTGTGACTTCTCGGCAAGCAACCTTTTTTTTTTTTTTTGCAGCGAAACATCCAAATGATGCCAGCTATCTTTTAAAAGCATGCAGATCGAACACTACAAATGCATTTATGATGACTTTAAACGGATTTATTGCACTAAAAGAACACCAGTCCTGCTGTGAACACAGTGACTCACTTGCGCACCGTTTGAAGCTTTCTTTCTTTTGTTTTCGCGCTAGCGTCCGCGATCTTGTCATTCAGTCGGCAACAGAAGTTCTTAAGCAGAATGTTTGTACTGCACCACAGCACATGCTTCAGCAGGAGCTCACCCTGGAGTTCAGTGTAGGTTGAAAGTCTTCTCGGCGTATCGCACGTATCCATTTTCGTCGCAACTCGTCCTCTTGAGGAAACCGAAACACCGGCACTTTACACTCTGGTGTGTAATTTCCGCGACACCGCAGAACTGATCACTTGCTCGGAATCACAATTTTAGGGCGCACCATCCCGGCAGAATGACAAATGACAGGCAGGAAAAGAAGCTTCGTCAGGATGATGCGCGCAGTACCATGCACGTGGGTGCAGTGAGAAAAAAAGCTGACTGAGAACACAGCAGTTTCAGTTTACAGGCGCTGTCGAAAATAGTGCGGGGTAGGTATCATTCACACCTCCGTCGAACTTGCCTTGCAAATAAAGGCTGTAACTTATAAAACATAATTGTAAGTTATTTTTGTCGACAATTTACCGAACAATCTGTCCTCATTCTACCGCAGAATATACATCGATATTTGTTGTCACTGCGCGAACTGACACAAACACGGGCATGATGTGTGGCCCTACTTGTACCTCTTTACCCCGAAGGAAACTTGTTGTGAGGGGTGGCTATAAAAATTCTGGTAAGTTGTGGTTAGTGAACCCTGCCGCCAAGCCACTACAACGGATAAGCCGGGAAGTTATGCTGAGTGGGCGCGCCTTTTCTTTTCGCCCCCTTCTCGTTGGGCTTTTGTGGGCCGCATCGGGAGGCAATTAGCGTGTCTCGTGACAATGGCGGTCTTTCTGCTCTTGCACGTACCTACCTGCGCCGGGAGGGGGGACACTGGAAGGGGTGGCAGGGCCCCCGGAAAAGCTTGCAGGCGACGCCAGCAGAAAAGTATTTGGGCTTTGCAGGGAAGACGACCCTGTGCTTTGCCAAGAAGCCGACTTTTTCAATCAGCCCCCGCCCGCCCCAGCCCGATGACGTAGGCCGCGTCGCGCAAAAGAGAATTTCGGCTTTATAGTCTAGGTGGTGTTGGCTGCGGCCGCCGCAACACTCTAGAGGAGCGTGCGCATGCGCTCAGTATCGTAGGAGAGCCCTTCGCGCGCAAGATCGCGTCGTCGTGAGCATGCGCTCAGTATATAATAGCCCACGCGCGCAGCGGCTTCGTAGTTCTCAGTTCGTGCAGGTCCCGAAAAATTAGACTTCAATCACCACAGTAACTGCGCCCTCGCGCAATATAATAATAAAAAAAAACTACTGATGCGAAGGATGTGCGAACGGGTCGTTCGTCTTACTTCGAGCAGCTGCAAATTCCTGAGGCTATGCCTCAAGTTATACCCCTAGATAACTGTTCAAGGTGCTTTTACTCACGCTGGTGACAGCCTTCCGGGAAAGTCGCGGCGATTACAACGTTCCACAGGGAACCACGAGTGCACCGCAGCTGCGTCTATTGTGCAGCCATCGCTCAGTGTTACCCGGAACACGACAAGACTCGGCTAAATTTGGCGTTGTATGCTCTCAATGGACAATAATCGCGCAAATTGCCGTTTTTGCGCAGCTTGGCACAGCAGGGCAAATTGGCGCACAATGGCACAATTGGCGCAGCAGTTCCACCCCTGCACATATTCTTGAAGTGTAACTTCTTTATTTGTTTGTTAGGAAACAAATAAGCTGCGATGCTTGCAATTCGTTCTTTTTTTTTTATATTGCTCACAGACCTACCAAACGCTTACTTTTTTTAAACTAGCGAAAACCAAGGATAGGCAACACACAGAGGCAGCAATTTCATTGCACTATCATCACACATGCCTTTTTCACCCTAATGACTGCCGAGGTGCTCCTCGTCAGACAATGCTGTTCATATTTAAGCGGCTACAACTCCACAGGACAGGATCAGGATGAAATTCCACGTCTCCCACAATTACGAGAAAATTCGTAAAGAAGTAGCGAAGCATCCCCTACCATGGAGGACGGCCCAGTGCGCTGTGTGCCCAGACTTGAGGCACGGCTCAAAGTTCCCGTCCGAGTCATAGCTGGGGTTCTGGGTCAAGAAAACGAGCAGAATTTGACATCGCGATTGCCTGTATGGTAGAAGGAGGCAGCACGACCGAAAACATGGTGCAGTCATCTATGCAGGACTGCTGCTTTGTACAAACCAGAGTGCACCAGAGAGCAGAGTTGTTGAGGTGCCCCCCCAACAAACGCAAATAAAGCAAAGCCAAGAATATACCCAGTCATTTAACTTAATCAGTCTCCTCGAGATGGATGAGGTCGTGTGCACCATTTTAAAATTACCCCATTGCGACTTTAAGGGGTGACAATGCTCTTGAAACAGCTGCTTTTAATTTTTAAGTAAACTCTGTGAAACTTGCCAGTGTTGCTGCTTTTCCCCCACTGATCTAAAATATGCCATAATTTTTTGAGCAAGTGAATTAGTTCTCAAGATAAACAGAAATAATTAGCCATTTTTGGAGGAACAGTAGACAAAACAGTGTTGGTCATAAAACTGTAATCTTTACATTCTCCAATACAACGAACCCTGCTGAGAGCAAGAAGAGAATTGTTTTTTTTTTATGCACCGCTGCTAACTAATTTTACAGATCATTAAAACTTAAGTGTTTGAGACAGGCCTTCGAAATGGTTCCTTGCTACTGGTGTGCAATGAGATGTAAAATTAGTTCCAAGCAATGCATCAGAAAAAAGAAAAAAAAAACAATTCTCTACTTGCACTAACCAGGGTTCATAGTATAGGAAGATATGAATAGTACAGTTTTTTGACTAACATCGTTTTGTCCATTGTTCCTCCAAAAATGGCTCATTATCTCTAATTATCTTGGGAACTAATTGACTTGCCCAAAAAATAATGGAACATTTGAAATCAGTGGGGATAAAGCACCAATACTGGCAAGTTTCACACAGTTTGCTTAAAAATTACAAGAAATTGTTTTAGGAGCCATGTCCCCCTTAACTCTTTCAGTACGGCACCATAGGTCATCGGAGGCCGGTGTCCGATGATTTCAAATCTCCCGCAAAATCTGAAACGCGCGCTCCACAGACAACTATCGCCATCTGGTGTGTTCACTGGCAACTTCTCTTTCAATTTCAGTTTTGTTTGTTTATGTGTCTCGTGTGGTGGCGGTGTAGCAAGAGAAATTTGAACCGAAGGTAGAGGGGAGCAGGAGGAAAAATGGCGTCGGGCTCGCGCCGCGCTCCGCAATGTCGGACTGCTGTAGCAAGCACTTTGGCAGCTCCTGCTGTCAATTTTTCTGATTCCAGCAGCAGTGAGGGGTCAAGCAATGATGTGGGATCTTCAGATTTCAGTTCGGACAACGAAGCTCCAGTTCAGGTGCCTCGCACTTCAACAAGCGCTGGCAGGTAATTTCGTTGTGACTCCGCGCTGTATTTATAAACAAAACCTGCTTCTTATCTGACAACTGCGGTTTTGATTTTGTGTTTAGGGTCTCGACAACGTACAGCCAGGATATTTTGCCAAATGCACCGCGCCATATCGTGCTATTACCTTCAAGATAACCTGGCGCTCGTGTCAGATTAGCGCTGCAGGGCGATGCGCGACGCTTGACGAGAGCGCTGGATTTTTTTTCTTGTTTTTTACCACCGAACTGATAAGGATTTTGTGCGAGAACACAAAAGAGTATACTTGGATGCGCATTTTACAGAGACTCACTCACCCTTGAGTGCCTTCGCGGCGTGGTACAGCTGTCAGTTCCGCTAGGTTGACGGGCCCTCAAAAATCGAAAACGTGGTGTACATTGTTGTTTTATATATTGAATCATAGCCAAAGAACGTAGGAACAATTTGTATATCTTAAAACTCCTGAAATAATTTTTAGTCTCGGTAAAATTGCCGATTTGTGTTGTTCGTATACTTTTCTTGGGGGCTTTTTTCTGATTACTTGACGAATAAACTGTAAGTAATTGTACCTTTAACAAAACTGCTGCTTTCTGTTTGGAAGAGCAATGTATAAGCTACAATTTCATGCATAGCAAGGCTAAGTGTGTCCAGTAGCTCAAGAGAAAAAAAACGTTTTGTGGAAGCACTCAAAATCGGCCGTTTTTCTGCCATAACGAAAGAGTTAATGGCAAGAGTTTCACATAAAGCCCAGCAGCACGACATTCCTCTTTTACACGCTACAGAATAAGCTTTGGTTTTCGGGTGGTGGTGTATTCACACCACTGCCCTCCTCTCTTCAGTTTTCAAGCAAGGCTTGTGGTACTGGTTGACTTGTGTCACTGTCGGTGTTGCTGCTGGAGTTGTGTGCCAAACCCCTCCTTCACAATGGATGTCACAAGGGATCGGTTCATGGTTTCACAAGGTCAGACGAGCTTTGCAAGCACCCCTGTTCCCAGTAAGCGGAGGGGTCGGTTTTTTACTTCCCAAATTTCAGCATTTCATTCAAATGTGGCAGAGGACATCCTTTCCCTGTTCTGAGAGCTGTGGAATAATGAAACCCAATCAGCACCAGCCAACTTTGTGACCTCTGCAATGTAACCTAAGGGAACTCGATTCTCGCAAAAACCTCATTCTGCTCTGCCCGAGCATGGCCATACTTCGAGTAGCTCCAGCACTTTCAGCCCCCCACCTGACATAGCAGGGGCAATTAGAGAGGGTGGAGGGATGGGGGCAGGGCTTGCTTTTGGCGGGGTGCCCCGACTACAGGCTTTTCAAAAATCTAGTGTGGAGGCAGAATTAGGGAATCAAAGTGCGTTACTCCTGTCCTCCCCCAAGTTTCTCAACAGCTCTATCGGCAGCAACTCGTCACAACACAGTATCTGCAATTGGTTCTGCACAGGAGACGGCCTGTCCTCTTCCGAGAAGGATCCATGATCCGCCGGCAAAAGAGCTCTTATAGTGCACTCTGGTTAACAATATTACTAATCAAGTGGGTAATCAAGTTGCTTCGCCACAGGGCAGGAAGGCTTTAAATCTCTTTGACTTGTGAGTACAGACTTCCCAGAACTGCTTCAACTGACAGCTATGCGCCATTATTTTTTGTTCTGCCCAAAGATGCACCATTGAGAAAGCACTCCTGCGCTGTCCACACCACACAGCTCAGAACTATTCTGGACTGGGAAAATTGGCAAAAACAAGTGGCACCACCAAGTTACCACTGAGTACCACGTTGTCACCTTTTAGTACAGTGCACCAGGACAACGAATCAGTGGGCTTCAAAGGCACCCTGCTTCAGCACTTGTGAGCTCTAGCTAGCTGCCAACTCTACCTCAAAACGACTCCCCCGGGTTCGACACGTTCAGCTTAACATCATTTGCATACTTCGTGCTGCAGCCCTGCAAGGCTGCTATGGTTTTCCCCAAATAACTAAACCTGCCAATTTCCCCCATCCCACCGCCGTCACCAGTGTTATGACAAAGAGTGAATTAGAAAGTGCACACACCCCCCCCTGATAGGCCGTGTAGGGCATCGCTTAGCGCATGCGAGACCCCACAATGACGATGCGCTGATTCAGATGTGGAGCACAGCACCCGCTAATAAACCTGGAATTGCTGGTAAAAAAAAAATTCCAGGCAACAAGAGAATATAGCTACTACCTCGGACAGATGGTTAGCGCCGACCCCAACCACGAGAGAGAGATCCGGCACAGAGTAGGTATGGGTTGGACAGCAGTCAGCAAGCCTTCCCAAACAATGAAGAGTGAGCTGCCTCTGGTGCTCACAAGAAAACCATACAAACAGTGCATATTGCTGGTGATGACATGCGGAGCTGAAACTTGGGGCCTCACTAAACAACTAGGGAGAAAAGTGAGGTTGGCTCGACAGGCGATGGAACGAGCAATGTTAGGGGTAACACTCAGGGACAGGAAACGAGTGACCTGCACGAGGGAACAAGCTAGAGTAGGAGATGTTATAGTTCAAGTGAAGAGAAAGAAATGGACTTGGGCTGGCCAGCTAGTGAGACGAAACGACAACAGGTGAACAAGTAGGCTAACTGAGTGGGTACCAAGAGGTGGGTCTGGAAGAAGGGGGAGGCCAATGACACGATGGGGGGATGGAACATGGAACTTCGGTGGCCAACACTGGACTCAAGCGGCGCAGGACCACAGCTACTGGAAGTCATTGGGAGAGGCCTTCACCCAGCAGTGGGCCTGAGCAGGCTGTTGATGATGATGACTGTTACCCCCTTCAATGATTCAAAAGCAACCATGCCATTCTGCAGAGCTGATTACTTGGAGACAGCTGCCACGCATGAAAAACTTCCTCTTTGCTTGTGCTGGGTACAAAATGTCCCTTTTGACCACCGCCAACGCTCTCACTTCTGCACAGCAGCACAAACACATTCTCTCTCTCTTTCTTCCTAATCTTCGAAAGCCAACGGCACTTTCGGCATAGGTAGGAAAGTGCCTTTTCTACAGCAGAATATTAAACCTTCATAGTCTTTCCTCTCCTTCTGAAAATACACCCGTACAGTCCAGGTCCAGTGAAGCTGTAACCTCGTAGTGAAATTTGAGTTTCACCCGAAGGTCAACCCTACCCTTAATGGGACATCAAAGGCTAGATGTGCAGTTCTTGTTGTAGCTAGGGCAATCACAGCTTTCACACCTCTTTCAGCTTTTGACGACTGCAAACGACACTCCGTTTGTTTCGAAATAGCAAAGTACAGTTGGCATTTTCCTTTAGATTCTATTCTCAGATTCTATTATTTAATGACCATCAGATTCTATTCCAATGTGACAAAGAAAGGAGAAAAAAAAAGTGCGGCCTGAAGTGCGTCAACTACTAGCGCTGAACAAGCACAAACAACCAGACAAAGCACTACGAACTGCTGCCATCACGCATAGAATTATTTGTTTGTATCTGCCCTTTTGCGCGAACAAGTACAAGACATGGGTAGACCCCAATTTCAATCTCCTCACCCTTTCCAGAAAAACAACTCGCATAAAGAAAATGCGAGTCAAGTGAGAAAATTCCACTTTCACGCCTGACAGCAGTTGGCAAAAAAGCAGCGTTCTTAGCAGCTAAACCATTCGAAGCAAGTCCACCAAGCACAAACGTCACAGCACCAGAAGTTGACGGGCCGCAGCGGAATTCACGGCTGAAAGGATACGGTATCAGCACAGGCTTCCCACGGATCAAGTGGCCGACAATCTCTGCTCTGTGGTCATCGCAAACGAGCCTGGCTTGGCAGCCTCCCAGGCAAGTCTCGGCCAAGGTCTTCATGTGCCCGGCTGCAAGAGGGAATGCAGGCACAGCTGTGACACCTCCCCGTAGGCTTTCGCATTGCGAGTTGACTGACCCAGCCGCAAGCTGCATCACGTGTTCTAATGCGTAGCATTCTCTGCTGAGACCATGTAACGTGTAACCATGTAACCTGAGACCATGTAACCCCCATAGCCGGGACCATGTAACGCCCTGCATTTCCACAAAAATGCAGATATCGTGGAAGTTCCACTTGCAATCATTATAATAGTGTAAATGGAGATAACTGGTTGCTTGAAATTTTGGAACACTAAAAAATACCAAAGACATAAAAAATTACACGAAAGGGCGAAACGTGTAATACCCTGCATTACTCCAATAATGCAGGTTTCGCGAAAGTTCCACCTGTAATCGATATAATAGTGCAAATGGACATAACTGGTCAGACTGGCTTTAGCTAAACCAAAAAATTTGGCTGTGCAGAAGTCACACTCAAGACAGGCTGCATAAGAATGGTACGCATTAGTAGTAGACAATTCTCTAAATTTTGGCCGAATTTTTGTTCTGGACACACGAGGTGGTGCTGCACTAGAACGGCAATCACGATCGCCAAGATGCCCCCAGGTTTCCCGGAGGTGCAAATCGCTTTACTGCAAAACAGTATATGTCTAACCTCCCCGTCTTCATTCTAGTGAAGAGGCTTTACTTTTTGCCATTGCCGACCTCTCTTTCACAACTGTTTTTAAAAAGCTGGTGTCCTTCACGTTTAAGCACGCACACATAAGCGGTTGCCAGGTTATATGTGCACGTGCAGGGAGTGGAGGGAGGAATGGGGGAAGTGCACGCGAGGCTATATGTTTCACGCCCTCACTGATGACATGTACGTATTCTGCTGGCTTACATGCAGACCTCAAACAGCCAAGTGCGACCTGTCTGGTGTCTTCACTGGTCGAGCTGATTGGGATTGGGTGGTTCACAGACAGTAAGATGCCTACGGCACGTGAGGGAGACACACAGCCCCCTGTTTGTTCGCTAGAATAGAGCTCAAGTACTTCCAAGTTTCGCTCAGCTAAATGGTTTCACAATGCATGCTCAATCGCAAGTTACAAACATGGTTTGTTTCACGCAGTGCGTCGACTGCACCCAGCTTCGAAGCTCACCCATCTTCAGAGAATGGAAAGGCACAGATTTTTCGTTTCTTTTCTAGAACAGCGGGTATGTGATCAATCCTTGTTACTGGTCTGAAACAAAACAGACCCCAAAATGCGACCCTTGTGTCAAGTTCGAGTGCGAACAGAGGAGCAGTTTGCTCGGAAAAGATTTTTGAAGATGCCCATTTACGCATGTAACACCCTGTATAAGAAGAAGACAATGAGTGTGAGAAGAGGTAGTGGCACTTGCATTAATTTTTGTAAAGCCCTATGACCCTACGAAATTGAAGCAAGGCTTAACAAAAGCTGTGCTGAGAGAACGCGCATAAGATTGTTTGCAACCTGGACAGTGCCTTTAAAACGTGTGCTCAGCAGGCCTTCTCCCGTACACTTGTTTCACATCTGTGCATGCCTGCGTCACTGTTTGTCCCAGAAAAACACTTGGACGTCAGAGCCCCACCAGTAACGTTCCATTATTCCCGATTGGTGACATCACAAATCGTTTTCCTGCTTTGGGCATTTTCCACATCCTTCAGCAACCACTGCCACCGCAACTGGTGGTACGCTTCTTTTCAGGCATGTGCAATGCAATAACAGAGCCCAATATGGTTCCACAGTCGAGTGTTCCTTACAGCCAACAGAAAAGGATATTACAGCAGCGGACAGCCCAGCAGAGCGTTTTTCTTTTTTCTCTTGCCCAAGTGTTTCCTTAAAGCAGGTCGAACAATGGTATTTGCATGCTTGGCACAGACCTTCGTAAAATTCCACCCAACTGGTCAACACCCGCACCATTTTTCATGTGCACTGAGTGATTAAATTCGCTCTTGTGGTTTGAAAACCTTCTAGTTCTGCTTGCAGGAAGCATTTGCACTCTTACTTGAGAAGACGCCCTGCTGGCCCAGCACAACAAGCAGGGAGCTAGACAAGATGCTTTCCCATGAACTTTCACAGCTTGGCTTGTGTTAGCAGCAATTTGAGCATTTTGGCGAACAGTGGATGCATGCAACGTATACATGCATTAAAGGCACAACATAAGGGTTTGGGAACATGTTAGACACCGTGTTAGCGGAGGGCACCGTAACTGGGGTTTCCTATTTGGCTTTGCAAAAAGGCCTGCACCTTTGCCGAATGAAGTAGAAACTCTCCCAACCTGAGAACATCTCCCCTTTCTCGGTGAACCGAAGCGACTTGGCCATTTCGAAAAGTTCGCCGACACTCACTGGGTGGCCGTCCCGGGGGAGCAGTTGAGAGGCCATGCTGAGAGCGACCAGCCCGCATCTGAAACAGACAAGGGGGCCTGTGTTTGCCACCTGGCAAAATGACAGGTAGACCAATAGCAAAGTTACAAACTACTACCAGGATGTTCTTCGAGCCGTGGTAGGGGGTGGTCAGTTTGTTCGCAGTACATGGATGGTGAGTGTGAACTGAACTCCCGACCTTCCGAATGAATGCAAAAGGTCAGCCAGTCCCTCCGTTGTTACAATTCGTACTAATCAAAAGGCGTACTCCAAGTTATCAACAAGCCCCACTGTCCAGTGTTGCATCCAGACGTACCTATAACTGTCGTTAATATTACGTCCAGCCAAAATTGTGACCAACGGTAGAGTTACATCCAGACGAAACACTGCTTTACTGAAATACAAAATAATCAAGAGGCACATTTTGGTTTGTCCAGTCTTTTAACTAGATGGCACTGGCTGTCTAGGAAGCAAAAATTTCATTTTTCATTTCAGTGCAGAAGTGATGCATCTGTAAAATAAGCAAACTAAGCCGTTGGGAACATTCGTATGTATTCCTAACACTTTTCGTATTGGTGCACGATGGTTCTTAATCCTGTGGACCAAGAAGTAGCAAGTCCCTTAGCAATCTTAACAGGTGAGTCCCCTTTCAAGACACTACTGTGGCCCCAAAACAAAAGGATCAGAGTGTCTGGGACATAACTGAATCGTTCCATATTAAAACAAATGAGGACAAGTGAGTGAGTGCTTTGTCCGCATTATCAATAAACAGGGAATTCGATTTCTCATCTGCTGGCAGAGTGTAACCAGTTGTTGTCTGTAGTGCACTGCTATTTTGAATTGCATGCAGCGTTTTAAAATGCAACTGCCCCCTTTCGTCACGTGTGATCACATTATTGTTCAGGTTCTCATATAAACGCGTGTTACTACTCCCCAATAAACTTTCAGTAGTGAGTTCACGCTGTGCTGCCTTTCCTCTCTCTGCAGTCCTTGTATACTTCCCGCTGTTCTCGACAACATGAACAGAGGTCAAAACTGTTAACAACAGTGCACAAACATGCGGCCATGCCATCGATACATCCAGCACAACCTGCTGATAGCCACCGGTGTTAAGAGTGAGATTATGAAACAACACTGCGGCACCCAGGCATGTGCAAGCCATTGTTTGTTTGCTTTCTTGGCAGGCAGTGGTCATCTTGGCCATGTTTGTGGGTGTGGAAATGAATGAAGCCAACTCGTGAATACCACTGCCGATTATTACACTCTCAAAAATTACGCACAAAGCGTCGAGCCACGCATGAGGCCTCGCCGCTTCGCATGTTTGCTAAAACCTAACGGCACTGATTATGACCGTCTGTGTCAAAGAAGCGTGCCAAACACGAGATCAAGGCTTCACTGACTACTGGCCCAAGAGAATTCCAAAAACAGGCATTTGCCGCTGTCATGGGGAGGGCCTGTTAATGTCAAACCAGGTCTCACCAAAACAAAGAAGCATCCGCAATATCTTTAACATGCCTAGCTGCCACAGTGACATCCACTAATCTCGCTGGTCATGCTGGAGGCTATCAGCACGCCCTGCTGCATATATAAAAGGCCACATATTTGCACGTTATTGTTAACTGCTCTGACTTCTGCCCTTAAACCAGCTGGCCCAACTCGCCATCTTTCCACAATAACGTAACCACCGAACCTTGGGAGCCTCACGCCCTTACAGTTAACGGGCTCCTGCTACACATTTTAGCCCACAATGACTAATTCTACGGAGGCTATGCAACCTGTAATGGTCCAGACTCCAGCTGGTACTTCAAAACCATGCAATGTCAGCCTTTCTTCTTTTATTGTGAGAAATTTTATGATCGCTTTCGTATGTGCTTCTTGGTTGGCCTATAACTGCTCCGGTTTTAAGGGTAGCATTCAATAATTGGGTAACTGCACCGAGTTGGGCTTCAGAATTGCATTACGTGGCCACAAACCCTGGCTTCACTCTACGTTTTTTGTCACCACAAAAGCTTGAAGACTGCACGGTAGCGTTACATAGCGGCGTGACAGTAGGGTTCCGATTATCCTTGCAATTGGTTCGAATGGTTAAGTGAGGTTACGTTAAGTGATTTGCAAGCATAGTTTTTATTCTTTGCTTTTCGATAGCGCCCCATAACGGGATCCCTGCGTTCATTTCAAGATTGGTAGCATTCAATAATATACTTGTGTTGGGTTCCGTTACTGCAGCGTAACTTCAGCTATGTGCAACAGCACTTTAGACGGACGTTCTGCGGCTGTCATAATCCCGTCTAGAAGGATGGCTCGAGAATAACTTCACTGCACACGATAGCTACTCTTCCGTTCGGGCGTAAGGCTACCCACAGCGTTGACAAATGCGCAGCCTTACTGGGGTCCACTTTGGAGCACTGGCTTTAACGACGACACTTTCGACACCACGACAGCGTCGTGATGGCCCGCTGTCATCCAATGGAGTCGACGGTGGAGCACGTTGCGAACCGACGTCTCGGCGTTGTCCAAGTTGTCCCCGCTTGGGCGCTCGTCAGCTTGTTTGCGAGCTGGTTGCAAGGGTGGAGGTGGTGGTGGCGGAGGAACAAGCCCAGGTGTTTCCATTGTCTAAAGCGGCACCAGCCAAATGAAAACACTCCTCTAACCAACAACTTTCACAGCACAAGAGCAGGTAGCACCACAGGTAGCACGCTTGTTTACTATTCACGTGTTTGCTTTGTTTTTCTTTTCGCTGTCAATGATGATGTTTCTGGCGATGGTAAGCCAATAAAACCCTAAAGCAACCATACTTCGTCTCACAAAACTTTAAAATCTAGTTAAAATCATTTATTGCAAATTTTTGAGCTAACAAAAAGCTTTAAGTTACCAAACTCAAGTATTCCTAAAATAATTTGATAGATTAATCAGAGTTCATTCGAGCCGAGTCGAGCCAATCTCGAGTCGTTGTTCCCGCGCAACACAAACGGTTCATCCTAAAATGAGCAAACTTTTATGAACTTTCGTGCCATCAAGTCCCCTAAAACGTAAATGTTTCATGTTTAAAGCGTAAACATGATAGGCAGTAAGTGCGGCACCGCTAATCTGGGTTAGCCCGAAGCGAGATCGGCTGTCATCGCATCCCGAGCCCAGAATCGCGCGAGAGAAGGCAACAGCATGGCCAAGGCCGCGACTCGGGTTCGACGCATCACGAAGAAGAATCCCGACCCGAACCCTCTGTTCGCGAAATGGCTGCAGGAGTGGAAGGACGCCGCCGTGGCGCACAACAGCAAAGCGCAGCACGTCTACGGCAAGGTCCGGTTTGCGGAAAAACGCTGCGTGGATACTGTGCAACCTCGCGCGCGTCAAACTACTGTCTGGGCTGCTACTGCGCGACTAGGGATTAAATGGGATGGTGGCTAAGTCACCGTCTTGTCAAGCCGCTCTCTTGGCGTGCCGATAAAGAATTAAAGCAAAGGGTAAATAATCTTGTGAGTAGATTGTGAATTTAAGGTCATTTTTTGAAACAAACTTCTGTGGATAGAGGAGAACACTGGAGGGTGCAGAGGAGAGCAGTTACCTTCGGCGAAAGCAGCTCCAAACTGCGAGAAAGAAATTAGTTAAGAAATATACACGGGTTGGGGTGCTTGCTTCCTGGAAGCACCCAACCAGTCCGTGTTTTAACTCTCACCCCAAGAAGCCACAAAAGCACAGGTGTTCAGTTGTGTCAGGATAAGAATTTTAAAAGCCTTTGCTGGTTTGCAAGCGTCACTAGTTGTCGTACAGGCAGACTTGTTGGGAATGAGAGTGTGGTCAGCTGGGGAAGGCAGAGAATATTTCTGCTACCATTTGGTTGCGCTGCAGTGATCTTCGGGGTCATAATCACAGTTTCAAAGGGTTCATCTGGCTCGGGATACAGCTGTAGGAGACATCCATGCTGCCAGATAAGCTCATTTTCTTGCATTCGGCATAACTGGCTGGGTGATAATTTCGAGTTTGGCATTTTTTAATGGTGATTGTTGGCAGTTAATATGTTCTATTTTGTTTAGATGCATCCTTAGGTTGGGCCAGTGCTATTTGAAAGGCAATCTGAAAGCTTCACAGCGCAGAAACGGGCCAGGGACAACAAGAAGAGGCACTAAAACAAGCGCTGACTTTCAACTAATTTTAATGGAAAGAAGACACACACGTAAATATACGTTCTATCACAACGTCACGGCAGATAACATAGCTGCTAAACAGCTTTGTAGGCAAAAGACAAATTACAATCCGCTGTTGGCAGACGTAGAAGCAACCAAAATGATTACAAATGGATCAGTCATGGGAATATTCACAATTGGTGCCTAAATAGCTTATCTCATTTTTTTTTTTTTATAATATAATAGACGGGGCTCATATACACATCTCTTTCGCATCCTATCACAGCTGCCTGGATAATCTCGGGTTAGCACATGACCATGACAGGTAACAAGACACTCATCCAACAATGGTTTGCAACCTGCCTGGTCACACGATTGACAATGCCAGCTGAGATGTGCCTCCAAACCGTGCCGCACCTGTAATTGAAATATCTCCTGGGCAACTTGTGGTCAGTTGTAGTGGAAATCAGCGCTTGTTTGTAGCTCCTCTTCTTGTCATCTCCGGTCCATTATTGCGCCGTGAAGCTCCTGGATTACCAACTAGGTGGTACCCTCAGGCTTTTAGCAATCTGAGAAGCTGCAGAGTTTTGCGGGGGACTAATGTCACACCGGTACAATCGCAGTTAGGGTGGGTGGTGCATCCTGAAAGGAAAAAGCAGCCACATGACATGGGCCAGAATAAAATGCATCGGCGTTCTTGTAGTCATTGGGTAGCTGGTGTTTTTCTTCACAACATAACCCTCTTCTTAGCAAACTGTTTAAGTACATGCAACACAGTATTCGTGGAATGCTCGCACTCTAGCTGTCTCAGTGAGACGGCCAATTTCTGCCTTTTATGCAGTCATTTTCTTTTGTTCCCTAATTCAGAGTCCTTGCCCTGACACGCTTCCTAAATTTTCCCCTGCATAAATGCGGTTGCTTCCTTTGAAGCTAATTGAGCCCGTTTGGGCCTGCTTCCTTATTTCTAATTTATGTCTTTCTCTTTTAAAAGTGTTTTTACTAAAAACTGCACTGCTGCTCACTTTTCCACCCACATTAACTATGGGACTTCAGAAAGCCTCAGTGCTCTTAGCAGGCTGTCCGTAGTGTTTGCAAATGCCCGTTTCACCTGGACCGCTCAGCACAAACATCTAAATGGGACGTTGCAGAGATGTGGTGATGCTGACGCCACCAGCCATTGGGTAGGCAAAGGAAGCGAACAGTTACAGTGTTTTAGCGTGGTTTCTATCACACTCAGCATGGTTATGGCAGCCCTGGCAGGAATATATTAGGTCCAATTGTACGGGGTGCAAGCTGTCGTAATTTGGGCCGTGAGATGTCATAAGGTGTGCGAAATGAGCGAACAGACGAGAGAGAGAAACAAGAACCTCCCACAGAGAGCGCCAGTGAGTGGTGGTCGGCCAAAGCCACTGGGTGAAATAAATGATGCATGCTTGTACCCACAAGTGTTGAGAACTGTCTTTGAAAAGAAGGGTTAAAATTGGTGACCAGTTGCAGTTTAACCACGTTGATGCGTATCGGGTGTAGCATTTCATCACGACCTAAAACGAGCAACCGTTAATGCATTGTCAGTGCCAGCTCTGTGTCTGCTTTGAAGGGGCCATGAAGACAAAATGCAAGTTTGGTTTATTAGAAGGATAACGTGACAACTTTGTCAGGATAGCTGTTACACCATCTTTATCGCAAAGTGGAAAGACAAAATCGAGATGTTAAAGAAAGCATGTGAAGCCGGTGGTGACTCCACAGCCCCTTTTCAAGGATTTCTCTATGGCATCACAGAATCTTGTTTGTGAAATTGGCGGCAGCCGACCTATGCCACCACTGAGAAACATGACCAGGCAATAGTAGTGGTGGGAACTGCAGTTCCATTTCATTTCATCACCTGACTGCCAATGGGCAGCTAGCACACTTCTAAGTACCATATTTATTCCATTATAATGCAGTCATGATTATAAGGCGAGAGTGCAGTTTGGAGAGTTAAAAAAATCGCCATATATATATATATATATGCCCATCTTCGAATATAAGGCGGGGCATGACTTTGAGACTACGCGTTTTGGGAAAAAACCTCACCTTATGTTCGAATAAATACGGTATGTTTTTAGTGCTGGGCCGTGTGACATCACTCTTGCCCATTTATGCCACTGTAGTGCAGAATCTAAATATTTTTCAATATTTCTAGCATTTTTTTGTTTAGGAGAACGTCTTTCGGGACTTGAATATAAGCTGAGTGGGCGACCAGAAGCACAATATTTCCTTCTGAAGAAAGTTGTTATTTGTCCTCGTGGCCCGTTTAACTCTCTCCTGCAGTACTCTGTCGCTGCATTAGGAGGGTTGCCGTGTTGGTTTATAGCCAACATGTTCTGTCCACAATCTATTTTTGCGCATTTTTAAAAACCCTGTTATGCCTCACTGGGCGCAAGAAAATTCCCCATACGAAGCACTCCCCACACCTGCCGACCCATGCCACTCGCAAATGCCGTGCTTTGACTCCCGTTCCCTCCATCCGCAGGCCCTGAAGTCACTCGGGAAATATCCACTCGTGCTCAAGTCAGGCAAGGAGGCCAAGATACTGGAGTTCTTCGGTAAGTGGCACCGTTCTCTGTTAGTTTTCTTCCTTCTACAGCTGCGAGAAAAAGAAAAGCTTGAGGAACTGTCTCAAACTAGCCAATCCCAGTTTGTTATAAAGATTCTAAAGAAAACGAGGTGTCTTTTGTTCCAGTGCGAGTATTTTAGTGATTTGATAATGTAGAGTGTGATGATGTTTATATCTTATCTCCACCATCAACAGCCGCATGCAGTCTGACGCTGCCCCCGTAGTCATGCAGCGTTTGATTACATCTCGTTCAGTGCAATTCCATTCGTCCAGTGGTTTGCAGCGCTGTCCATATAACCTCGCTTTGCTTTCGGCACGTCTTGTTTTGGTAGTGCTCACTACGTATTGATTTGATGGCACATTGAGGGAAAAACAGTGTCTTTGATGTTCCCTTTTCCTGTATGTTTATTGCTGTTCTTTAACTCGCGGTACAGATAAGATTCCTCTTTCATTTCCTTACTGTTGGTTGTGCTTTATCTTGCCTAGTCGTTAAAACTGCTGCTTGTTTATTTTTTTCCTTTCCATAAGTTTTTGTGGTCCACTCCTGCCCAGTGCTGCTTAGCAGAAGGTGAGGGTACCACGTAAATAAATGAATGAATAAAAAAATTAATAAATTTTGATTGTCTCACTTGTGGCTGCTGGGAGAACTCGTTTTTCCCCTTTTTGCCTGCATGAGAATCAGGCTTAATAAGGAGCAGAGGGCCCGTATGTGAATTGTTTGGTGCACAAGTCCACCCTGTACTGCAGGTTAGCAGCTCCTCTGGTTACTCATCTCGTTACTCATATTGTTAGTCATCTGGTGCATGCAGCCGTATTTCCGAATGATGCTTCCACCACTGCCCGCCATGGTGGTTAAGTGGCTATCACAGTGTGTCGTGAAGTGCGAGTTGTAGTTTCATTTCCTGGGCATTGCAGCTGTCTTTGTGATGGACGCGAAAAAAAAAAAAAGTAGCAGAAATGCTTGTGTGTTGATATTAATCAAGGTTAACTTAAGACCTTGAGGAGGTATGTATGAATTAATGCGTAGCCACCCACTATGGCACACAGCATATCCTGGCGGTGTAGCCTCAGTGCATGCAGCATGGACTTTCAGTTAATTTCTCAATCCTTTTCTGTAGCACGCTACCTATGATTTGATCAGTGTTGAATGAGGGAGTCAATGATTTTTTTATTAGTCAAAAACGCACAAGGTAGGGAAGTCTATGGGGAGCAAGCTAATGTAGTCAACTTGGCTCCACTAGCTGAAGTAGTCTGCCTTGTGTACTACAGAAGGAAGAGTGGCACAGTGGTCTGGGCATGGTGCACTTTTGCGAGACTTTTCCAAGGATGTGAGATATTATGCAAACAAGCTAAACTAGGTGGACAACGCACAAATGAATCAGCATTGTACCCAGGGCCCTCTCAGATGTGAGGCAAACCAGTGAGCATAACAGTAGGGTGTTCTGTTGAAACAGTGAACATTGTTGCCTCTCTCAGCCCCTGCTGAAGGCACGTAGTGGGCCTCACCCGTGCAACCGACTCACCGTTACTGCCCTGGCTGCAGG
>CM023452.1:34353484-34460045 GCA_013339765.2 Haemaphysalis longicornis | reverse complement strand
CAGGGTGGTGTAGTCTTTTTGTGTCGTTAAAAAGGAGAGTAGACCCTTCGTACTTCACATGTCGAGTAATACCGCTTCAGCGGTCGAGCAGTGCAATTAGTTGAAGAGTGGTAGTGCCTACGAGCCTCGGGAGACCTAATTGCGAATGAGCAGGCACAGCAACGAACAGCAGCAGCAGGCACATAAAAAGTGCAAGCAGGGAACTGTTAAAGATGAACAGCAATGCGTATTAGTCCCCACTAATATTCGTTATGGGCCAAAGCTTTGCCTGTTCTGTGGGGAATGCAACAGTGGAGGGCTTAGGAGTAACTTATCACACGTGATGATCAACGTCATTGTGTATATATTTTAATTGTCTAAAAACTTATAAAACGATGCATTATATATCTGAAGAAAATCAGTTGACCACACGTTCGTGAAAGTTAATAATGCGGCGCCACTTGGTCTTTCTCCCTTGTGCACTTGAGGCTCCGCTCGGTGCACTCGCCTCACTCTGGCTGTGGATGTCAGCAACATGTGTTTCTCACGTGCCCTTTGTGTATCGTTGTATCGTGCTTGGCGCTCTAGTATACTTAGTGGTGACATTTGCACGCGTTATCTGTGGCATTGGCTGCCGGTGCTCCTTTTGTCTTTTGCCAGTATAGGCCACTCGACGCCGTAATTCCCTCTCCTTCCCCCATTTCGGCCCTGCACTGCCTACACACTCCATTTTACAACAAAAACAAGCCGCAATCGGAGTCATAGGGCCCGTCAAACCAGTGTGCTACCGGGCATCTGAAGAGACAGCTGGTGACCTCGCGTTTCTCCTTGACGTCTCGTTTGTAGTGTCAGGAACGTATAGACGGCAGAAATGTTTGCCCCGATGCCCCGTCTATCACTCACACTGTAGCATAGTTCAAAAGTATCCTGAGCGAGATGCGTTTCTTCAGGGGCAGCATGTAGGTATGTGTAGCATGCGGATAATCTTGGTGACTGGTGCACCGTCGAAGACTGCCACCAATGCCAGGTTGGCTGAACACAAAGTAGAGGGATACTGCACCCACTCCTACCACGTGTGCACAGACTCTGAGGAAGGCTACCAATTATCCCAAAGACGCGAACCACGGCCATGTGAAATAAATTCCTGGACACTCTTTCTTAAGAGGAAACAATTGGGCGCATCGACTAGTCTAAGGAATGCTCCTACGTTAGCAGTCAAAACTACCCTGGTGATTCTCCTATTGGTTCACAGAAAACAGACACTGAATCAGCTGTTCAATCTTACTGTAATGACAGCTTCTGACAGGCAGCACCACGGCACCTATCTCTACAGCACCTCCAACATTGTTATTCCTCTACTTCCGTCCAAGGCTGCGTCCCTGTGGCTAGAACTTACATCGTTGTGGTTACAGATCAGAACACTGTTCACACCCTAATTTTTCAGTGTTCTTGTAGCAAAGAAACCGCCCTTTCCTTGACAAATCTGTCTCGAATGAGCAGCCCTTGATCACAGACCATGAATCTTAGTGCAGTACTCAGATGCCACAGCTCGTGCCATGGCTTGTCTCCTGAGTGTGACAAGGCAGACTTTGCTCCAGAACTGGAAAGCACCACGTCTCCATTTTAGTGCAGTAATTTTCAGTGAACTTCGGATATTGTTCAACAAGTTTAAAAGTTGTAGAGGTGGTTGCCCACACAGTTCAATGCTTCAAGAGCATGGACACTGGTCCAAAAAAGAGTCTGTCACGTTAAATACGGTGATAAAACATAAGACTTTGTTACCTTTTTATCTACATTTTTTCTACGTGGTGGCCGAAAAATACAAAATAAACGTGTTGAGCTACGCGTGTGCATGTGCACGCCTTTGCTGTCAACGTTCTTACTTAAGGACCTCGAGAATTTGGTTACATTGTTTATAACCCCTTAGCACAGCAACCCAACCGTACTAAACAATTAGGGATATAAGCTGTTAATAAGTAGACAAACCTAAACGGCTAACTTGTTCATATTTTACTCGCGCCACAATTTTGACCTTATGCAAAAAAGTCAGTCTTATTCTACTAAGCTTTGGTTGCAGCTATGATGAAGTGGCCAACCAGCAGGAACCCTGATTGACCCTCCAAAGAGCAGGGGGGCGCCACACCGAGCTTGTTGCCTGAATACTGATTTTCTTTCACCATTGTTGTTATGCTGTCTTCATGGGTTTAGCTTTATCAGAAGTTATGAGCTTCATCAGTGGTCTTCTTAGGGCTGAGAAGGCTTGCTTCTGCATAATTCAGCAAGGAAGCATGGGCAACCGATCCAACGGACTTGGTCCTCCAAGCACAAGAATGGTTACTGCCTAGTACTGGTTGTCAACATACTGTGCTAATTTCTGACCCTGTCTGTTAAATGTGGCTGGTATATTTACTGCAGAAGAGCGAAACAATTTTTCGTTATTCGTCATGACCACCTCATTGCACACGAGCCTCTGATCGCGATGTACATGATCAAAGCTAGGCTCACTGCCTATTATTTTTGTGTCGTAGTGGCTTTGAGACGAATAGTGCAAAAAGATCTTTAACATTTGAATTGAAATCTTCACTTGTGCTTTTACTAGGCTTCACTCTACTTGTCATAACGAAAAAAAGTTTGTCAAAAAAGATTGTGTACGTTGGTCATGCATGTAGGTTATACATGTAGGTTATACAGTCCCTTGTGTCGGTTCGTGTAATTGTGATGTGTGAAGGACACCAACAGCATCAAAACCCCCCGAGAGGTAAAAGGAAAAAAAGAACAACGAAACGGAAATTTGGAGTGCGTCTAGGTAAGTGCCAAATAACAAACGCCACCGTTAAAAACCCCACTGAACACAAAACATCTTACAGATGTCTAGCGCGGTCTTGCAAGGTCTCAGACATCTTGCGCTATGAAAGTTACTCATAAGACGTGTAATTCCGCCGGTCTTGAAGATGACTTATGAGAAATAGCTACAGGAGAACTGTACGAGATGTCCGATGCCTTCAGCTTCATGAGGTATTGATAAATCATCTATACTAACATGGCTAGAAAACATACGCACCTCAACGTATGCAGGATGTTTTTCCTAGATGACTGATGCTGTAAGCTTCTTAGAACACCCACGAAACGCCTATCCTGAGATATCTACCGTACGCTTTGGGTAGACAGCGGAAATATATCACTAATAGATGCGCTAGTAGTTCAGCTATTGATGACGTCTACATGACGTTGATTGCAAGAGAGCTAAAAGATGGCGTTTTTAAAAAAGTGTTGAAGACGTTTTAAATAACGCAATACAGTCTAGCTGTATTGTAATCATTGTCATGCACATGTCGTTTCTAGCTTAGAATCGAAGACCCTACTTATAATAATTTCTGGCGACCTACGCAAGGCGTGCCGTAGTCACGTTCTAGTAGCCGTTCGGTAGGTGTCTTAAGAAGCTTGCATATATGATTAGCAAGGAAAACCTTTTTCTTTGTCTTTAGCATGTTGATCTAAGGTCTTTGAGCTATGGTGAGAACCTGTTGCGTTGCGAGGGAAGGGCACAGAGAAGGGTGGACGTAGGCTACTCTTCTCAAGGTGTTTGGGGGGGAGGCAGTGCCCCTTTTACACCTCCTGTTTACACCGATAAGCTACGGCCTTAACTGGCGTTTGGTTGCAATAAAACTAGAAGGCTCTGCTTACAGAACGTGTTGCCTTCCATTCAGTTTGGCATCAGGTAGCGCACATTATCTTGAGAACTAATTTCTATGCCGTCTACCAGACGTTCTCCCGGGAAGTTGTGGAAACCTGAATTAAATCCAGACATGATAATTGTTTTTAACCTGTAAACGTTCTCAGCCTTGCTGTCCAAGAGTTTGTGGTGAGGAATGCAAACCTAGAGAAGAGGACTCGTCGTGAATTCCGCAGGCAGGTGGAGCGAGCTGTCAGGTGAATGAGAAACGGAAACGGTAGGTCGGGTCGCGCCAGATGAATAGAGAGACCATTTGATGCATGAAAAGCCTTTGTATTTGTGCGAAACAGCTCTTCAGTAGCCTGATTGACTGGAACGCTTTGCCTTCTTCTAGGTACTCAGGGTTTTGCACACCCCTCGCCAAAAACGACTCCCAGGTTGATTGCGACGTCCCCTTAAAATCGAAATTCTGTAAAAACCACAGTGGCCAGATCTCACTCCCAGACACACACACGTGGTTTTACATGCGGATAAAATAATGGTAGCTTGCTGTAGAAACAAGAAAAAAGTATATTCCGTAAAACGTTTTATTATGCAACATCGTGTGCGCATGGCCCTTTCACGTAATTATCTCTTACGCACATGGAGGCTGTGCACGTGTACACTTCACTACGAATGTATTGTTACGTAATGTTGAGGTTCGGTACACTTAAGCAATTAGTTTAATGCCAGAATTGGGCCCACACACAGACACGAGTTTCCTCTTCTTTCACCTCCATGATCCAGAACAAGCGGATCTGGTTTCGGAATAGGGTGGGATTGACGGCATGGACAGTCATCACTGTAGAGCTCCTTCTTCAGCTGTAACTGAATAGGTGGGCCATGATATTAACCCTCTTCTTAGAGAGAATCGTCCCGATTCTAGGCTGTGGCTGTACACGATCATAGCCACAAAAAGATGGCGCAGTGAGTTTCCGTCAATCTGGTAACACCACACTCTTGGCGTCAGCCCAAATTTGTCTCTCCTTCTGGATAAGAGTGAGGCCTTGAACGTGCTACGAAGTGGAAATAATGTGCGAAGTTTTGTAACCAATTAGGAACTTGAACGCCGGGATTTGTCACAAAAATGTTCTCTGAACTTTGAGGTTGGCATCATTAGAGCACCCAGCCATTGCTGGTAAGACATTCTTCCTAGGCCCCTCATAACCAGTTTGACCCGTAAATAGGAAGGCCCCAGAACCTTCATGTAATACCGCCAGGAGACCCTATGTATCCCTATGAAGTGTTAAAGCAGCAGCACCGGAAAGGTCACCTTTACTACTATGCTTACGTTCATTGCTGGAAAGGCAGTCTTCTGAGGCAATATAAGAAGTCTGGTTTCTCAGTATCAAGATGCACCAAAACTCTTCTGCAGTCGGACTCCAGCCATTTCCCTGTATTCGTCAATGAAGCTGCTAATCAGCGTGCAACAGATGTGAGACACCTTGCAAGCCAGGAGTTTGGCGAGCAGTGGCAGGTCTGTCCTCCAGTGTCCTTCAAAGAATCCATGCAGAACGAGAACCTCCGCGCACATGCCCCTTGGCACATGAGCATCTCGAAAGAACCACCACTCCATTTGTGATGTTTCGAAACCAACACCTTTTCCCCACAACGCTAGAAAAACATCCTGGCCCTCACCCTGTACTCCCCTCAACGCTCTTCTGCGAGGTTCAGGGCACCCTCTACCATATCATGTGGGATGTGACAAGAACCTCCACCTACCCCCCCTGCCCTTCGCCTCCCGCGATCACTGCCCAGCTCCAACAGTGACGACCAGCTTTTCCTGTTGCAGAGAGCCCAAGAAGCCGGACGGTCTCAAGGGGGTACTGGAATGAGAACACTTCCCCAGGGCTAACTACTTCACAAACATGTTTACTCCTCACCCTACTGCCCTCCTCCTGCCTTTCATAAAGAGCATTTTCATATACTTCAGAAGTAAAACATCAAGCGTAACAGACGGCACCCAGAGTTCACCAATGAGCTCTCATAGAAATGACTGGAGGAATATGAAGGCACTCGCCAGATTGATAGCCTTATAATTAGAAATATTTGTGGAGCAGTAGCAAAACAATAAGGCTACGGACATTGCTACCTGTAATGCAAGCAGAATGAGAGGAGCTTTGAGCCAGAATAATAAAATGAACACTATTTTATCCATTCATCTGCCGAAACGACCATAATCCTAACATTCATGGCGCAATTCAAAGTTAACAGGTAGGTCCTCCTGTGGTCCCTCTTGGTGAATCCTTGCCGGCGATTTGCGGTTCTACTTGTACAGTCGCTTCTTCTCAATCTCTTCCACGGCCCACGCGTGAGCACCAGCGTGTCGCGCTTCAGCATGCTGTGCACGTTCATCCCTGAGAGACATGAACCAGATGCAACAGTTAGCACTACCACTCCACAGCCACTGGGGCCTAGCTGAAGTGGTGTGGGAAAGGGATTCCTGAGGTACAACTGAAAGCAAGCAGCCATGGAGAGAAAATATAGGCTTGGTTCATTAAAATTGGTTCATTAAACTAAGTACATTGTAATATTTAAAGAAATTATGGAGATCGTAAAGGTGTCACGCCGAGAACATCCAACTTTGTTTTATTCAACACATTTGGTGTTTTATATGCCCTCAACGCTTGTACAGCCGCAAACAATGGTTTATTCACTTAAAAATTACACAAGTTAAGAGCGAAATTTCAATTATACCACCACATCGTGGATTTGGAGATCTCAGCAATGACACATCCAGGGCAGGTATATTAATAAAAGTTAGTATGGTGGTTGGCGCCCACGGAAAAAAACATTTTTAGCGTGGTTACCACTGACCCGCACCATCATTTTTTTCTCACCGAGAGTGTACGGCTCATTCTTAACTTAATAAATTTAAGCGTTGGACTCGACAAATAGGGTCATGGTTTGGCAGTGCCGCTTCTGCGCAGTGGGCCGTGTAGTGGCAGACAAGCGCAATGTGCTCGACAGTTGTGCAGCTACTGGCCCCCGTAGTGCGCACCGTACGCACTAAAGTTTTTATGTCCACGTGTTCGTATATCCTATTTCTTCGACCAACACTCGCACTCCTAAAAACAGGACTTTGCACTAAATTTACGTGCCTATAGGTCCTTCTGCAAGCTTG
Organism: Haemaphysalis longicornis; assembly: GCA_013339765.2. Lineage (NCBI taxonomy): Eukaryota > Metazoa > Arthropoda > Arachnida > Ixodida > Ixodidae > Haemaphysalis > Haemaphysalis longicornis. Next base: position 34,453,230 of record CM023452.1, on the reverse strand, counting down.
TAATCTCTGTTTCACCTGTTTAATAAGCCTTGGCTTTGTTCGGCCTCAGCAAATGGCAACAACTGCCCATAATACGTCTTAGGTTCAGTGCGGAAAAGTGTCTAGGGTGTTCTTATGCTATACCTGTTTTCCCATGATACAGCTTATCGGAATGAGTTTATATTAACAGGGGGTCAGTGTTACTCGAAGGAGGCAGTCTTCCGAATAAACCAAACTTACACTTTTACTTCATGACCACCTTAAGAAAACAGACGAAGCCAGAGCTCTTCAATACATACCAGGTGTGAAACTCCGCTTCAGAATCCGGGTGACGCAGGCGGCCCATGCTCCGTTGATGCTGAGGGGCAAGCGTACTGGCGCGCCCCTAGGATGACAAAAACTGAACTTCGCTGAACTATTATTATTCAATCGTTTAGTACAATAAAGCTCGCTTTTTAAATTAAAGGGCAATAATCAGGGGAAATTTAGTTGTTCTCCTGTGGCTTTTTTTATGATTTAACGGCCTGCAGCCGCAAGCACTTGAGTACTACTTCAACTTTCTGCCGACAGACGACAGGCTAGTCAACTTGCCCCATCCTTGCCCTGCGCAGGGGGCAACCGAAGAGCGGCTTTGATACTTGGGGCTTATGGGGAGTTTCGCAACTGCTATACATCCAGTAACTCTGGATGAAGCAGTGGCAACTCCCTAGCTACTTTCGCGTACTGGTTTCTATGATATCACAGAATCTTGTTCTATGATATGTTCTTCTAAGGTATCACCGCATTGGCAGCCACCAGCCAAGCCAATACCTATAAACCCCACTGGTCAGCAGTAGTAAGACCTCCAATTCTGTTTGGCCAGGTCACCTGAAGTCTAACCTGTAGTTAACATACGTGATTTGAAGGCGAAATCCAGGTGACCTGTACCCTCCTGCATTGTGTTCGCATTTTTCCCCTTTCTTCATCCGTTTTACGACGTGAATAATCCAACGGACATACTGGCAGTTTCCAACAGTGACAGCCTCTCCTACGCGTGCACTCGTTTCTACGCACGTGCCGTCGCGGTCTAACCTTCAAGGCACGTGCGTCATGCTCATTCTGGTTCTATTCTGCCAGTGGGTTGGGTGGACCACTTGGTTATATTACTTGTTGGCCGGTCTGGTGACCCAGGGTCAAATAGCCAAGAACCGAATTTATTGTCTTTTTACACTGACAGCCATTCCGGCACTGTTCGTGCGGACGCCCAGGGCAACTATAGTCAGTGTTCACGCTTGGTGTGGCATCTAAGGCTTTCAATTCAGCAAACTCGCACTTGGTAGGCTGTCTTGAAAGCTGTGTATATTCCTTAATGCTGCAAGGCGTGGTGCATGCCTCAATGCGGTTCAACTTTATGACCGCATTGATTGCCGAAGTGCACTGAAGCTGACCAGAAACCCAATCAACACTCGCCTGCGCTGAAATTCATCGAGCCTGGCAAATAAACAGCACCAGCTGAGCTTGAAAAGGAACCTAGTTTCATTTACAAATCAAATAGCCCACCTCAACTACTCATCAGCTATTTGGAATGATTTTTTATCCATGCCTACTCAAGCTAGGAAGACTTGGCAATCTTATTTTAGCGCTACCGTAGAAATCGAAGCAAGCCGCCAGTGCACGGCATTCATTTGGACACAAAGGACAATCTTCACATGCTGTCTGAGAGATACGGGAAATTAAGAGTTTCTAACTGGGCCCATGAAGACAAAGTGGAACTTTTTTCAGTTAAAAAGAACTAGACCTCGCTAACTCACCAGTTTCCTTCTAGCTACAAAAGATGGTTTCTAAAACAAACAAAAATATGAAAAAAAACAATGCAAGACTTAAAATTTTGCGCTACAGTTATGTAACCTGGGCAGGAGGGGCGTAGTGTATAGGCCACCACTAAAGCCTTCTTTGCGTGTCATTTGGACGTTGAAATTCAAGTGATACGATGAAATGGAACTATATTCCCCCTACATTTGCCCAATCATGTTTCTTGGCAGTGGCTCGGTCAACAGCTGCCAATCACAAAATCACGCTTCTGTGATGTCATAGAGAACCACACCACAAAAGCGCTTGGAGTCTCACTACTTAATACTGTTTTCCTTAATATCTGGAATATCAGCGCAGAGTTCACGATAAACATGGCTGCATTGTTGTCGGGACGAAGCAGGCTTTAATTACCCAAATTTTCACGTTGTCTTCACGGCCTCTTTAATACTTGTGACTCGCAGCAACCTAGGACACTGCCAAAAGTAACTGCAACGTTTGCATGCTTACATAGAGGAATGTGGCAACTGAAGAAGAGTTCCGTAGGCTAAAGAGGAGGCTTATCAGGAAGCGCGCCGCGCTGCCAGCCGAGAATTCAATCGCCCATAAGAACAAGGAGAACGAGTAGTAGTGCTAGTATTCAGCAGCGAGGGAAAGCTCGACGAAGGCTTTCGTGCAACAGAGACTGATATATACGAAGATTGAAGTGGGCACTGTACAAATGAATCACCGTAGATACTTCACTTGTCGTTTTGATTTGGTATTTTTCTCACGAGCGCCATATATATTGCCACGAACTAGGCATTGCGTTTGTTTGTTTATGATTTGTTTTACTACCCGGCCATGCCTGGCTGTATATCTGTGTCCCAAGGGAAGCGCGTGTTCCATTCTTTATTTTTATGCCGCACAGGTATCTTATTCTGATACGGAGAGCGGTTCGCCCTATCGTCACTAGCCTCGAATAATCTTGTTTGTTTCTACACTGTTCTAGATGTATATCGACGGTTCGAGAAACAGTCGCGCCGAAAGATAAAGCCTGAAGAGCAGACGCCGGCCCGCGGTATCCCGATCGCCAGCGCTCGCTTCGCGTACGTCACTTCGTTGACTGCTTTATCGCCGCCTGTGTATTCTGAGTTTTTAGGAGAGCACAAGTTCGCTCCAATAAACTTGGTTCCTAGAAGACAACTGCGTCGTCTTTGGTTCGTGACAATATACACAGGGTGAATAATTTTCAGCGACCTAAATGGCGCTCGTTGAGTTTAATTTAGTTAGATGAACACAGCTCTGCTATGACATCACGCTTGCACTGCTGTGCAACCAGGCTTTAATGTGTACTTGGAATAAACTTCTAGAACTTTTACATCACCACGTTATTTTTTGGGGGGGTGGGGGGGCGAAGCATATCATTCAATCCTGAGCTGCGAAAGCATCATTGTTCAATTCCACAATGGATCCTCACGTCGTCATTATAACGGCCCATGCCTCATTGCTGAGAGCCGAACGGAATGCAGTGGTCCAACATACGTTTCTTGGTCGCGTTCGGCATTCACTAGAAATAATTCTACTGATTTTCTTTTATAGCCCTTCAGCTTTTTTCGTTCATAACAAACTGATAAGGCTTTCAGCTAGCTGCTCGTTGTCAAGGTTGTACTAGGAATGTGCACAAAGCTAAATAAGTGGACACTGTGGGTCCATTATCGTGTACCGCTATAGGTATGAAATTCGATCTTGATGAGTTTGCTTCCCAGGTCGAGGTTGTAATCTCGCTGAATAGGAAATATTTTTTTGTGTGTGAAGGTCTTCGATGGTTGCGTTTTGCTTGTGTTTCGGCTCATATAGAGCTTGTACCATGCCAGTGAGCCACAGGCATTGCACTAAGCATGCCTAGGATTCAGGCGGCTATTTACTTGAACCCTAGGTAGAGAGTAGCTAAGTTCTTTGATAGAACGAATATACTAGATGGGTAGCGCTACGTAATCACTTTAGTAATTGGGGCGGGTGTAGCTGGTGATATAGACTTAGAAACACTCTATACTTCTCTCTTCTTAACCACAACTTAGACAAGGTGTTAAACCCATAATGATGTGGTTTACCTTTCCCTTGTAGTGTTTACCTTTCTCAAGCTCGGGAAACTGGGAGAAAGTGGAGAGCTTGCGGTTGCCCTCTACGTCATCGCAGTTTATTGCGCTGTTTTTCTGGCAATGTTTGTTTTTTTTAGACAAAGGCTGGCTAGCAGTCTATTTGATAGCTTTTGCCACAGATAGTAGCGACACTCGGTGCCTGGTTCAGGCAGGTTAAGGAGGGGCACCATTTTCAATGCGCACAATTGCGAGTGCTACCGCACCAGTTAAAACCGGGCTATTCCCTGCCATGTGTCGGAGCTATTTTGTTCTGCTAAAGAAATTGACGCTGTGCTGTTCGTCAGGGCCTGGACATTTAGTTGGGTCAGCAATAATATAGCGCTAGTTTTGTGTGTAGGTAGTTTGCACGATTAAGGCGAAGGAAAGATTCCCCAATTCAATGAAATAAAACTTCTTGAGCACGTTGTGAATATTCAAAACAACGGAGCAAGCTTGTTTTATGCGCCCAATCGGCAAGAAAAAACACTCCAAGTTGACAAAGTTAAAGGAGAGTTTTTATTATAAAACAGCAAAGCGACTGAAATGTCGGGTGTGTTCTAAAAAGGAAAGTAAAGAAACGCAGTCCTGACTAAAATAGTAGATAATAAAAACACTGTTCGGCGACAAAATTTGGGATCAGGGCGGCTTGAAAAACATTGAAGCTCTCGAACATCATACTAATATTAATCGTTCAGGTCATTTGGGCAAGAAATGTAAGCGTTGGTTCCTGCAGTGCTAGCCAGCTATATTGATGATCAGTAGAAGCCATTCAGGGGCACAATGGTTCTGAGCTCGCCATTGGATGCAAACGAAAATCTCCAGTGGAGAGTATTTCACTGCTTGTCTCCCTCGTGCCTTAGAAAAATCGAGTTATGATGGTGCCATGCTCGGGACGTCCTAAAAAGGCGCTTGGTTCAGCATGAGGCCGCTTTGTGGGGTGGTGTGCAGGTGTAGTTGGTAACTTGGGTGATATTCATCCACACGACCACGTACACAATGGCCGTGCAAAAGCCATTCACCTGCGAGTTAAGATACGGTGGTGTAAAAAGTAGTATTATCGGGAAAATAAGGGTTAAGCCAAGAAAACCCGCTTATAGATGCTGTGCCAACTACCAGTTCGCCACGAATATAAGGGAATGTATAGTACAAAAAACAAAGGAAGCGAACTACCAGACAATTTACAAAACAAACACTTACCATGGCTCTTGGTTACAGTGCTGCCCTAAAAACTAAAAATTACCTGACCTGTTTCTATAGAACCCCCAGACTACAATCTCGTATGGGGGTGAACAAGCTACTAAGAACACATATTTCATAACAAAGTTCCCAAGTGTTCAAAGAAGAGTACCGAAACTACTCTGAACCACGTAAGGAACACGTCATTTCGGCCTCTAGATAATCTCAAGATCTTGGTCCGTGGTCCGGCGCAGAAGAAAAGCTCAGCCTTTCAAGTGCTACCAACTTGTGAAATTAATCCCGTGCTTGCAAAATGAGGTATCCAACGTTCAATATTTTCTGAACACCCCTTGATGTCATCCATGGGAGGTTACAAGAAGGTGTGAGAAGGGCCCTTGACTTCTCACTTATTTTCAGTGTGAAGCTGTGAATAGTTAGGTTTCTTTGGTGAGTATGGCGCTGTAAGGTGGCAGATTTTTCAAATATTTGTACAGGATTGTATGATTTAGCTCATAAAACTATATTATTATGAAACTATTTATTACGAAACTATATTTTCAAATACATCTATTCGATGTATTTTTTCATCATTGGATATGGAGGGCAGGGCCTTTTCCCACCCCCTCTCCCTCGGAATATTACTGTGGATTACGCACAGGACAATAGTGTATCTCACAGAAATTAGATTGTAAAAATTAGTGAAGTCCCCACGTAGAGACCAGGTAGCAAGTACAAGTGTGTTTTCTCTATCCACATTGCAAAGTGAATGAATGAGTGACTTTATTTCAGGGAGGAGGCTATAAAGCCCGGTGGGTAGGGAATGGAAAGTAGGATTGGGAAAGACGCCACTAAGTAGTTGTAGTACAACTAAGTAATGTTCAAGCTTCACTGTAGCGGTCACTGTAGCTGTCTCTCGAGGTTCCGTTGGAGCAACACACACACTAGCCTTCCCTGAGGGGAGGGGGTGTCTGGCATAGTTCTTGATGGCATATTACGGTTGGTCGGGCAAGACGGAAATTGCAAAGAAAGAAAAAGCTGTTACTGTATAGACGTCATTGCATTTTCTCAATTTTTTCTTTTCGTATAGTCCAACTTGACATAGATGCAACAGTTCGCTGAATCGTGAACCATTGCCGCGAACATTTATGCCTCGCTTCAAGCTTTAATATGGGTGCCTTTAGCCCGCCTATGGTTTTCTTTTAATGAAATAGCCTTGAAGTAGCCTTTGGCCAGTAAAAAACGGGATGTAAAGGTGGACGACATTTTTAACACATGGGCGGATTTTGGAGAAGGCCGACTATAATGTAAAACTTCGTTTACGTGAGTGAATTTTATACATCACCAGTTGCGTTCACAAACAACGTAGGAGACGGTGCACTGAAGTTCAGGTTTACCTGGGCTCTGCAGGTGTATCCGCATGCCATAGAAGATATTTGATCACCCATGCTTTCTGCGTGTGCGTATCTTCTGTGTATATTCTTGGTTTTTTGCTCTTTACTGTCGGAATTCTTCCCGTTTTACTCGTTTGTTCTCACTACCGCTGTACCTTAGTGTTTCAGGATGGCAAAAGACTCCCATTTTCGGTTCATCAAAACATTGTACTCACTCCCTCGATCCTGCACTACACTTTCATGGTTACACTTCCTGCAGCCATTTTGTCAGTAATGCAGCCAAGGGGTGCTCTAAACAGAATTCTCTTGAGATTTTAAGAACCCTTTCTCCATAATACATAACCGTATAGTTGTTCCATCAGCCGCAAAACGTGTGCATATGTCCACAAAAAGAAAGCCTCAATGGGAAAGCATTGAGATGCTCAGAATTTTTCATGCACTGTCTGTTTATGCACCCTGATGTTCTCTTTGCACAATTGCATAAGCAATGCTCATGCTATTTCATGTCGGGTCAGGAAGTGTGTTAAAACGGTGGTGAGATGCAAAAGCAATGAAATGAAATAAAAGGAGTTACTTTCGCACCACAGTGTGTCCACAAGTACGTGGAGGGATGACTTATGAGAGACTTCGTTTCCCCCTCCCTGTAATATTTCGCAATAAGAAGCTTCTCTGGCTTAGGAGTCTTGTTTAGATGTGAGGGGTCGCGATTTGGATTACAGTAGTTGTAGTGCCTGTACTATGGAGGGTCGAATCACGGATCCTCCTGTGCCCACGTTTTATGAGAATTGCGGGAACGAATGCAGAATTAAATGAAGAGAGCAGATGCATTTTGAAGCGTTCAATGAATCGAATTCAATAAGGCATAGCATGTCTTAGATGTCTACTTTGGCTGTGCATTAGCTTCGCCACCTTTGAGAAGCACTGAATTTTTAACACTACGCAATATCGGTAGGGGGGGGGGGGGGCGTGTTCGTGCCGGCGACCTAGCCAGTAACCCCCGGGGTAGGCTACCACGCTGGCTTCCCACGTGTCAACACGTGGGCTCTCGCACCTACCGCAGCCCAGCGAGGTTCACCGGTACGAGAACACAGAAAACAGTAGTGCCGGAGCACAGCCATTTTATTTGGGAACTCCCAAAGCATGAGAGCACAACGCTCGACGGCGTTCACGAATCACGTCAGTCTGGTCGTGACCGCGAACGGTAGGCAGGCACTAACGGCACACGACAATGAAGTCCCCACCTGAGATATTTGGTTCGCCGCCAGCCGCTCTCCGCCGATGCCACACCAACGGACCCTTCGATCAGGCTGTCTGCAGACTCTATGCAGACTGTCTCTTTTCTCCCGCGCACCCTTTATCCACGCAGCCAGCACGCCTATGCCGCACACGGACAGTTGGTGCCATCTCTCGGGGGGAGGCGACGAACTAGCGGAGCTCCGGACCCGGTTTCAGCGCCAACGCGTCACTCCCGAAGCACGCGCCGACTCGGGAGCGGGGGCCGCGGTTCTCCACGATTCCCACACACCACGACACAGCAGGTCTGCTATTGATGGCTTTCATCAAGTCATTGTCAGATCAACTTTCTCGTGAGTCTAATATTTTGTTCAAAGAGCCCAGCCTTCCGACGTGCAAACTGCTATTTATGAATATGCTTACAGGGTAAACTTTTGACGCCGGTTTTATTAGCGTATACTAACACTCTGTTACTCGATTTACGAACGAACTGAAGCAGATTTACGGTAATCAAGTACTTTTTAAAATGAACCAGAGCAGGGGCGCACATAAAAGGCGGCGAAAAAAGCTTGATGGTCTTGAAACATCCTGAAAGAGATAAACTTGACGTACGATTCCACAAAGGGCATTTGCTCTGCATGGGATGTTTAAATGCAGGACATGCGAGGGTAAGTGCGTTCAGATAAAGCATATTCACTCACCGGTCCACTTGGGACACACTGCTGGGCGGTGTAAACATCACGGCCGATGGTGCAATTTGACGGAGAAGTTAAAAAACACAGCTTATAGTTGACACCCGCAACAACCTGGAGATAAATCGAAAGGTAACATTTTAGAACCCACATAAAAATGAAAAATTACGCCCCCTCTGTCAAACGACGACGATGGTTGAACGCGAAGCGTCAATTCTCGTGACGGATTCTATGGTTGACATTTAAGTTTTCCAACCTCTTCGACCATAAACAAATGGAGCAATTGGAAAGACATCGGCTTCTTACGCGACTGAGCTTGGTTCGATTCCGGTTACCGGAAACATTTTTTCCTTTCAATACGGCGTTTTTGCGATACAGAATCCATTAATGTCAACATGAAGGTTTCGCTTTAGAAAAAGAATAAGCTAGTTAGAAGACCGTTAAGCCAGGGTAGTCGTGCACGAGCTATATTTCCGTGCCGAGAACGTGCAGTAAAACGGGCACACAAAGATACCGCAAAGCAAAACACGGACGCTCTTCGGTGCAGTTTCTCCTGCATACGGGCAAACTCGCAGTAACTAGGATGCAGCCAGTGCCTCCTCGTATTTTATTTTTGTACTATAGAGCACCACAACTCTTTTCCGTATAATGTTCTCTCAGCACCACCACTGAAACGAAAGTGCGATTAGCCACGTTTACTGCGAGATGTCGGGAGGTGAAAGGTAGAATTTTTGTATAGATGCCATTTTCTGGATGTGTAACTAGAGCAATAGAGCTTTCATTCTAAAATACCCGCGGCTACATCAGCGTTATGAGTAACCACAGTCACGGATGCTCACGGATGTTACATGCAGTCACTGGAACAATGATTGACTGTACATTTTTTTCCAAGTAATTCTTTCAGGTTTAGGTGCCGGGAATAAACGAAGTTGTGTGTTGCAGTATGAGCTTAGCTGCGAATATGATACTACCGCCTAATGTGTGGGGCTAGTCAAGGTCCCTTTCCCTACAGTACCGTGTAGGCAAAATAAAAAATCGGTATGTACTCTTCTGAGGTTCGTAAACTATGCACATAACATATTACCTCCACCGCCTAATGTAGATGAGCCATGATTGCCAAGAACTTAAGTTTGGATGTTTGGCGCTTTGAACCACTGTTTTAATCGAAATATTGGAAGAGTCATTTGTGCCCGTAATGGTGGGGTTGCAAACGACTGTTTAAGTTTAGGAAGAAGAATTAATAGCCCACCATTTTGCTTAACCTGACACAGAGGTGTGGCCAACTTTTTGCTGCCTAGCGTGACGTTGATGGAACTGAATTTGAAGCGCAGAGTAATAGTAAGGGATTTGTTCCACAGCTTTACGGACGCTTTTCGGTGGTATCAGTACAGTACATTTGTTCACTTAGATACCGCATTTCAGAGCTTTTTCAGTGCACTCAGCTGACCCAAATATGCGCTGCTATGGATCCACTTTTATGTAATAGAAGCAAACACCCTAATAAATTCCTTTTTTACAGCTACGTGCGCTAACCTATTGAGTGGTTTTTTGCTAGGCGGCGAAATTTGTCGACATGCCTTGCGTGGTAGAGTTGAAACGGTAATGTAGTTTATTACACCTACACGGCATGAGCTTGTTTCAAGGAATCCACAAGAAAGCATTCTAATAATTTTATCTTCTCGGTTGTTTACTAGGGCGGTGCTCAACTACTCAATTTGTAACCGACGTTTGTTTCGTTGTTGAAACCATTTTCTGGGCTGGTTTCATTCGTGGAACCTTACTGCATACCAGCTAAAAATAAAATGATTGGTTGGGTGTGGAACCAAAGCGTAGACTTATCAAACGTAAAAACTAGGTACGGTAAGGCCTATGATTTTTGCAAGCATATATTTCTTAGCTTTATTCGACGTACCGCTTGAGGAATGCGGTGAGAACTTTATTCGGTCACATAGTTTATGTGGCTTTCAGTTCAAAAATGATGACTGTTATACCACGAACTAGACCGAGAAGATAATTTTCATCTGCTAATACCTGGTCATTAGGATTGGGTAAATTTGCGGTTCTGGGAAACGGATTTTCTTATGCACCGCACTGTGGAAGCAAATCAAGAGTAAATCGTAAAAATGCAATCTGGTTACACTCGTTTGTGCTTACTAATCTTCCACTCTGCAAATGTTGTAAAGCGGAGTGAAATTAAGGCATCAGTAATTCTTGATGTTAACAACGGAAAACGCTATAGCTCAAAATTTTAGGCCATTTGCTTGAAACGTTTTGCGTACAGCAGCATTTTTGAACTATGTTTTCTTTCTTCTTACAAGCAACACACTCTGACGATGCCTATGGCATCAACAGTTTGAATATGGTGCAGCAGGCATGGTGTATTTTTGTTTTTACAGATTACTTGTGCTCTCAGTTGCAGTTTAAAGCGAAGTTCTAGTGTCCTCACTGATGCGCTTCTGCACCAATACGCCCTGAAGCAATGCTAACTTCTCCTGTCGATGATGATGAATTATAGTGGGCTGAAGTGAAATAAAAGAGCGCTTCCCGTGGCCGCAATCGAAACTTGGTCCCTCGCTCTGTGAAGACGGCGTCTATCGGATTGCTCCAGTTTGACATGGTCGAAGCGAACGCCAAGCAGTAGGTCGATTTGCCCACCCGAGAGTTTCTGTGAGTATTTCAGAAGAGGTAGTGCGTACCTGCAGCACATACTCGCCGTGTGAGACTGCGCAACCAAAGAATTCATCACGAAGAAAGCTTGGCAGTTCACCATCGTCGTCATCAAACGAAGGGGTGCTTCATTTTTTAAACCAGGGCTCTACTGCCGAGAATTATCGCGCCAATTAAAGGCCATGCTTAATCTTTTCTGGTTTTATGTAATGCAAGTTTTAGTTTAGCACGTAGTACTACCGTCTTCCAATCCAAACCTGAGTAGGTGAGCCAGGAATTTTTTAAATCGGAACAATCCACTTCCTCGGAAAGACGAAAACAGTGCGGCACATTTGTCTCACATTACTCGTCCTTGGAAACCTCGGAGGTGCTCTAAACGAGCTATCCTAGCATACCTGCGCATACTTTTTCTCAGGACAAGACACAATATAATACGGTATATCCAGAAACATCAGAGTTCTGGCGCACGCATCAGTATGAAAACTCTGTATGAAAAGCTATTGCCTGCGACGCAAATGAATTCGACGATGCTGTCCCAACGTCGTGTGGAACTGACAGTTACACTACATTCCCATTTTCACAAGGAGTGCCTGAATGTCATCGTATTACTTTCTCTAAAATTAAGGCATCGAAGGACAGTGCTTGTGCTATCGGTAGCCTGTTGTCTTATGCGCGATGTTTCTCTATGCAAAGTGCTACATAAGGTGCCAATCAGGCAGACGAACGTTAACTTGAGACATCTGGGTTTCATCAGGATAAGATAAGGGGGGTTTGTGGGTAGCAGGCCTTCTCGCCCAATTTAAACAGTCTCGAACAGCGAAGACAGACCCCGCAAGATTGGCAAAACTGATTATTTCAAGGAAATTATTTGAAGACCCCTTTAAATTGGTTACAATACATGTTGGATAATCAGTTCTGCACATTAAGTTTAATTTCACTAACATTAATACACAATCTAGTCGCCCATCACAGTACAAGCAAATCTCTTAAACGCCACTGAAAAAAGGATTTTCTTAGCGCTTACGACACACTCAGGATAAATTGCCAAACAAGACCGTAAGCAAACATTTCTACCTGCCACCTTGCCTTGTACAAGCTGTTTAATTCTGTTAAGCCAGGAAATCAATTTCAGAGCGCTAATAGAAGGGGTTAAAATCATAAAAAGAGGCTGTTTTTTCCATTTTCTTTATTTTACCCGGAACGCATATTTAACTACTTCCATTAGCATGCCACATTAGTGGGTCCTTGTTTTGTCTAGCAAAAACGACGGTATAATTGTGCATTTAGTGCTGCAACTGTTCTTACGTCTGCTGTAAACAATTCCACTTTTTACGCTCTCGGGTGGTGTGCTTTTTCCCGGTTTCTAGTCAATGTCGCTCTATATGTGAATATGCAACAGTCGACAGCGCTCTTTAGTAACTTCTATATTCACCTAAAGCGCTCTTTTCATAACATACATTATAAAATCGGCTGTAGGGAAATGACAAAGCTTAATATACCTTCACGATAACAGCAAGAACACACAAGGGTGGCGCCATCGTCACTCAAAAATATTGCGAGGCAGTCACGGGACAGGACAGCCATCGACATCGCAGCTACTGTGCCGGTTGCAGTGTTATGAACTAGAGTAAGTGGGGATTTTGCGCTTTCTTCATTGTAATAAGACAAATAGTCATTTCGTGGCTGCTAAGCTAAGCTAAAGCAAAATAAAAATTATTTTAACATATATTCGTGGATGATTGACAATTCGTTAGCATATCGTCCCTCTCCCTTGCGCACTTTAGGATCAGCCGGATGCGAACGCCATGCTTTGACTTTCTGTTTTACTTCCATGCATGGATGCACACTCCGTTCTATAGCGAGCGCTAGCGGCGCAGGAGTCTTGATACCCTTCAGATGGCGCCGAGGCGACATCATCCCTTCGTTGCAAGAGCCGCACCATTGCGGTTGTACCTCTTCTTTATCGAAGGGAGCTACCTTTAGGCGCTCTCTCCGCTCTGTCACTTTGTGCGCTTCCATCATTGGTTCCGATGACTGACGCAGCTATGCGGAACGACTGGAAAATTTTGCTGACACGCAGATTTATTTCACGCGCTATAAAAACAGACTTACCTGAGTAGCGACTGCAGTGAGTTTAAAGACGGTATCGTAAAGTGTTCGGTTGGCTGTTTGTGTCGATACGGCGTAGTGGGCCAACTGGAGGTACGTGGGGTCACCCTTTGGGTTTTGTTGCTGCCACCCGCCGACGAACGTTGCACTGGTGAGGTCTCCACGAAGCAACAGAGCAGCAAAGGCAGCAAACAGTAGAAATAGGCAGGCTTGCTTGCCATCTAAGCTTCTTCCAGATGCTTCTAACATGTCGTAAAATTCAACTGAAACAAAACGAAGACTTTAAAACACCTTTGAAACTTGACCAGCGTGGCTATATGTACATTGCAACAAATGCTAGAATTTGGTGTATCCCGCTTACTTCACGACTACAGAGGTACTCTGTCATCATAAAACATTGAGTGGGGTCAAAGTCACAAAACTCGATTAAATAACTCAATTACAATATGCTGCCGCAAGATTCAGAGAAAAAATGAAGGAATCTCACACTAGCGAGCGAGACTTCAAGGTAGCGAAGCTGTACGCAACCTTCATGATCATCACTACTGTTTAACTCTACCATTACAGCCGATATGACTGTTCACTGCCACAACAAGCTTTACTCTACCGTTGTTGCTATAAGCGTGAGCTTTCTTCATTTATTGAAAGTGATAATCATTGGACATCACCTAGGAGGGGCGTACGCTCTTACGTGTTTTCCTCGTTCCGAGCAAATATTGACACAATTACGTCAAACGCTTGTGTCTTTCTCGTTCCGAGCAAGCGTTGCCACTATTACGGCGAACGCTGGAGCTTTTCTTTGGGAAATCTTGGGTAATCTTGCGAAGTGGATATGCTTTAGTTGACAAACGGGCGCTGGGGAGGGTGTTTCCGAATGTTTCGCTGCGCACCGCCCCCCGTGATGTTTCCGTTCGTTCGATCAGTACCTTAATTAAACGGGGTCATGGCCTGCGCGCCCAACCTAAAGCGATCTAAAGCATACGAAATTACCATTTATAAAAAAAAACACTTGGAATTAAACTCTTCCGTAATAAAAAAGAACAACACTTAGAATTGAGCTCTTCCGTAATAAAACAAGAAGGTAATTTCGCAAACAACTGCAATAAATAAAGATAAAGTAAACAGACCGAGGTTCGAACCCATGCGGTCAGGGAAAGTACTCAGAACTCCACCTAGAGGCCACAGAGCCCGAACAACGGGATCATTTCCGCAGCAGTTCAATAGAATAGCACGCGCAGGGTCATCGCACATGTCCCATGGTACGCTGTGCAGCGAAGCATTTGGAGAGAGAGAGAGAGAGAGAGAGAGATAGAGAGAGGCAGAGAGAGAGAGAGATGAGCGAATAACTTTATTTCTGATGAGGCTCAGTCCTAGCGAGTATCCCTCAGGTGAGGGAGGCGCCCCAGGTAATCCTGAGCCCTAGTGGCGGTCAGGAACTGTAAACACTCTGCCGGAAACGCTCCGGGGTCGCCGAGAGGGAGGCACACACAATCGCTTAGTATTTTCTTTTTGTTTCTTAAACTGCCGGGTGGTAGCCGCGAGGCGCGCGCTCACGTACGCGTTCTCATCTGCGCTGTGCATTGTCTTGCATTTTTAACTTCGGGACACCACCTCTAACGATTTGCTAAGCAGCTTCACTGTTGAATATGCGATGAAGGCTCCTATGATTTTAGTGGAGCGTAAACTTGGTAGTTTCTGGAGAGGTGTAATTAGCAACAACTATTTTCTGTTTTTACAACGCACCGAAATATACCGAAGGAGACATGCGAATACAAAATACGCTACAAAAGTGCTTAAAGGAAACAGATTCGGATTCTAAGAACGTTCTAGGCTCGAACACAGGCGATAGCACGTCATGCGTAACCACCTGGTCCTTACCCTGCAGCAACCATCCTACATATGTAACCTTGCTGGCACGATGCTCGAAGGTATAGATCGGAATTTTTCCAGGAACTAATTATTAACAACATTACTGGAACTTGATACCTACGAAAGAAAATTTTGTTCTCTCTGTTCTGGTGTCTAATGAACATCAGGGTTCTAATTTTCGGCGTCACACTATGTGGCATACCAGCCGAATGGGATCGGCAAAGAAGAATTGGAATTAAACACAGATTCGTGTTACATTTTCCGTTTTCTCTTTTATGACTGCGGATGAACCGGCACGTTTCTCCAGCACGACCTTGCCCCGGTGCCACCGAACTACATGCGAAAGCTGCCTGCACACTCCTCACTCGGTACTCCAAAGCAGCACCATGTCACGGACATCGCACACTGCAGCCAGACATTTCATTATCGCTTGAAATCAGCACCTGATCAGTTGTTTGGGGGATGCAAGTGAGAAGACATTTCTTTCATTTAGCGGTACGCATGCTAAGTTCGTAGCCTAATATGGGTTCATGGACAGAAAAGCTGTTTGTGGTGTTTAAAGCTGTCCGTTAAAATATTCAGAAGTAGCAACCCATTGAGCTCAGCAACGCGGGACATCACACCATTCCGGCAACAACTTCAATCAGCAAAAGGTAAGGAAGGTAATCAACGTGACACACGGGACGTAGAGTGTGAAAAAACCTAAAACCAGAAACCCGAATATAAGGGAATTAAGTAATATGAACCGAAAAGAATTACTTCTTTAAAAATGTGCAGAAAACGTAACATTTTCAATGTTCAAAAACAACAATCATCACGAAACAAACTCAAACAATACAAAAAAAATTTCAGATGCGTTTCTGGGAGTTATCTCAATTATGTGTAAGCACTGGCTTATGTTGTATCTCTCATTCGCGCAACATAAAAGTCGACTGTTGGCTCAAAACCTAAACGCACCGTCCACCCATTATCAGCGTAGCTCCGGTGAAAGATGTCCTAACAGAAAAGCAGCCGCTGCCTGATTTCAATGGAAGGCATAAAGCACAGTGAACCGAGCCGGTAAAGGAAACAATAGCTAAGAGAGATTACAGAAATTTACCTGTCGCGTGGGAAACTTTGCATGCCGGACACGTCTCGGAGTTCATCGGCTGTTCGCCAGGAATTGCTTGATGTTGTTTGGCGCTCTGCTTTTATGACACGTTGGTCGGAAACCATAAAGTGTTGCATATATTACGGAGGTTTCGAATGAATCTTCGAAATTTTTCTTTAAAGCACGTGTCACCAGGATGCTAGCACTGTTGTGTTTGAAGAAGTTTGTCACCATGTTACGGCCAGTTTCTCCTTAGTGCCTTTGCTTCGTTTTACCTAAACCGGTTCCTGGGACAAGTCACCTTCGCTATTCCGCGCTAGTATCATTCGTGCTTTTCTTGAGCCTTTTGTTCCGCATGGCGACATACCGTTTTTATGTACATTCAATCCCGCCACTTGCTGCTGGCGTCTATCGGTAATGTACTTGTGCTCCTGGAACCCGTCTTCCCGAGGCCACCTGGAGCCTTTCTAAGCAATGATCGCCAATGTGTTATGCCCCTGCTACACAAGTGTGCCAAAGGCCCTTGAACCGAGCGTCGTTTGCCAGAAACGTCACCCATGACCTACTACACGATGTTTTTCGAAGGCATTGTGTTGGAAGGTCACGACCAGCTTTTAAGGTTCCCAAATGCCTTTTAAACGCGCTCGTTCGTAATCGCAGGCGCAGTTTCTACACTGCACAATAAGCAAACAACAGTATTATTTATGGATGAAAGATTGTTCTCAAAGAGCATCCTCCTTTGTCGTCTACATGTTTACATGTCTTTGTCGTCTATTGCTCATACCTTAATTGAAAGGTCACTTTGTACTTGAACACCTTTCTAAACTTGTAAGGTCAACAAAAAATGCCTACGGAAGTAATACTGAGCAGTCAATTTTGTGCGTTTTGTGCACGTGTATAGGTTAAAATGAATATTATGACTCATGAAAGCTTCTATTGCAACTCTCATTGTAAATAAATGTATTTTGGTAAGTCATGTGAAAGAACTGCCCAGCAGTAGAGAAGCCAAAATATTGTAGCTTAACGACGAAACGTTTGAGTTCGCTTCCAAGTCGGGGTGCAGATCGGCATAACTCGTTTAAGTTCGGTAGGCATCTGAAATTTAGAACGCCTATCGACTCAGAAGTGCTCGCAAATGCTTGTGTACCAGGGGCATTTTATTGCCATTTCCGAAATTGTTTATTTATTATTATCATCGTTTGCCTTTCATGGGTCTTTTGTTCTTTCTGTTACTTCGGCTCAGCCTAAACCTGTTCCAGCTTCGTAAGAAAATTATCTGCAGCGGCAATTACAAGAATGTGTAGGCCAAAGGCTAATTGGGTTTACTTGTAGCTTTACAGCTAAACCTTCCAGCCGCACCCGTCATCATTTATTAGCCTATGTGGACAGCACATTTCCGTGCTTGCACTACACGCTCGCAATCACCATCAGCCTCCTGTTCGCCACCGGAGGTTCCCTTTACCACTGAAGACCCCTCGTATGTCTTGTGCGCCAGTGGACTCGCCTTTTGTGGCGCTGCGGTTTCTATTTCCCAGCGTGCGCTCAGATAATCTGTACACTTTTGGTGCTTTACCCGTAAAATGAAACAGAGATCTCAGCCCGTCCCTTTGAAGTGTATTCATAAGCGACCGCATTTCGCTCCTTCTTTATTTGTTTCACCTCTTTTATCATGCCTACATCACCTCCTCCTCTGCCGAAGTGGAGAAGGAAATGTCATTGCAAGCCTGACGTGTCTTCTAGTGCCTGAGTGCTTTCGTTAGGAATATTTATTCTGAACATTTGAATATTCCACCTGCGAATTGGTTGCTTTGCATCTTATGCGGGAATGTTAACGCTTTAATTTGCGGCTACGCATTCATTTTAACGTGCAACGAAATAGAGACAGACCAGGCGTAAAGACGGCCTTTGAAACTTGATGACTTTGGATGCGGTAAAATAGCGCTATAAACACAAATGTTAGCCTAATGTGCCTAATGTGCACAAGAAATTACCGTATGTGAAGGGCACAGACTGGGATGACTCGTGATTGAGATTAAATAAAGAAGTATTGAAATTATGTTTACGTGTAGGGAAAAAATGACACGCGCCATGGTTCAGAATGATCACCGATCTATTTACAATATCTGAAAAGCTGCTATTAGAGAGCCTACACAGGCGGCGCGCGAGGCACTCTTCTGTCGATATCGATTACAGACATGGCGCCGTGAGGCACAGTCCAGTTATGTCCCTTGACATCACCCTCTGGTTGAGGGCCCCATCCCTGTAGAGGCGCAGGCAATGTGAAGGTTGCAATGCGTTTGAGCCAGGCGATGCAAATAGGCAGCGAAAATCGCTTGCCACCGCAGATGACGATGATTGCCGTGGTAATACCCGGTCCGGAAACAGGGATGCCCTACTCTCAGGGCAAGGTGTTGAAGGTTCTCCGGGCCACGTCGGACGAACGCGGTAATGCAGAACATGACGTATTAGGCTGATCTCGCTGGCTTCTCTAGGGCTGGTGTTCTCGGGTGTCTCTCGGGCTGGGGATACGGGGCATGGTGGCCCGCGTGCCGTCGGCTATAGCGCCCACGCGAAGCTGGGTTCAGGATAAGGATGATTTGGCCCACTCCACCAAACATGTTACGTGGTGCCAGAACCGATGAGACGAACCAGGGTTGGGAGTGATGCGATGTACTTGTAGGATGAGACTATCTATGTAAAGTGGCCACAGCCATCCCAGTTAGGCTGCGTGCTGCTTCACCTCCGTCGTCGTCCAAGGTCGGAGAACATAGTGGTATGTGACACTTCGCTCTTGTTTACCTTTTTTGTGACGTTATGTGGAAAAAACGTTTGGCCAAAAGGTCGCCCGGCTTTTGCACAGGATGAGTGCAACGCCAGCAGCATATCAAGCAGAGCAGCGCATGTGGCGGAAACCGTTCATACCCTCGAGTTTATTAATGACGTAATGCCCCTTGCTTTCGCCGCCTAATGCGATCAGTCAAACCAAATGCACGTGCAATTTCCTGCATTCAGTAGAATCCGCGGTGCACACAAGAATGCGTAATGCAGACTTCTAGTAACCTAGGTGTATAATGCGGCACATGCAGCGTTCCACGGAAGATGCTGCTTCGTGGGGGGAATATCGACTTGATTATTTTTTTGCGCGATCCAAGTAGCTGTCGCTTAGAATTCCAAGCCCAATGGCCGATTTCTCGTGTATTGATTTCAGAATTCAAATTTCGGTTCCATGATTGAATGTTCTCACTCAGAGGGTATCATTCATTTCAAGCGGTTCCATCGTGGCCCATGAGCTTACACCTTTCATTTTCAACGGCATTTTGTGTTTTCTCCGTTTTTGTTGCACACCATACATTTTTTTACAATCACTCCAATACAATCGCGTTCTGTTAAAGTTCTTCATGCACTGACCAGAGAGCATGCAGCGTGTCCTTGAAAATGCTGTACCCACAGAAATGCCCTACGCGAAATGTGAACTGCCAGCGATAGTGGTTAAATTCGACGTATACACGGCTTCCCCACAGTACAGCGGTTTCGAGAAGCCGAGACACCCTCAGTAATGCGCGATGGGTACTGATTCTCGCGAACTCTTTGGATGCAGAAAGCAACTTGATTTTATAAGGCAACGATTACCATCAGTTTATAATGAACACTGGATAACAGCGTCAAAAACACATGGATACATAATCGTTGGGAAGTGTTTTTCTGCTATGTGTACGTGTAGCATTTGCCGTGCACCAAACTAGGACACCGTTTTGTGACAAAGCTCACAGCGTTATCGCTAGTGGGCAATTATTTGCGTCGTTCTAAACAGGTGCGTCAAGCTATAGAGAACTATGTCGCTTGAAGAAACTATAACTTTTAAAACAAGGACGGATCGCTGTGGCAAGTTCGGGTAGTGCTAAGAATAAAATGAGTGACGGAGGGTAGTAAAATCAAAGAAGTTTAGCACAGCCCACACCTTTACATAAGAGAGAAATTTGGGGCTATTGCTTACAAGATGTACTATTTACACAAGCAAGATCCTCGTTATGCGAAACGAGTAACTATACTTTTCGTGGCAAAGCATATGCTTAACAAGCCAGGTTTAACCTATTTTGCAGAAACAATACCTTTACAGGTAGGCGATCTGCCGTTGGGGAGTGCGTTGGAAGCGGAAATGTCAGCACCCTTGGATGCGAAGTCATTGATGTCCCCCTCTACTCTATTTCGTACGTCGTGTGATTATTGGCTGTCAATATGGCTGCTGCATCCGCCGGAGGGAAATCCGTGGCATTGACCCGTTCAATTATATCTCTTCCCAGTGGTGGACACATCAACAGGAACATAAGGAGGTCTTCTCGGCGATGGCGGTCTAGCCCTGGCAGCTGCATTTTGACGCATTCGCTCAGTTCATTCAGTACTCTCGCTCGCAGACCCGCACGTGCACAACTTCCCAGCTGTCGAACCCCTTGCCTGCCTCACCCGATTCAGCTGGCCGGCGCCGCCGCGTTTTCAAAAGTCGTGCAGCAGCTGTTACAGCAAGCCTGGAGTGCGGGCGGTAATGGATATCAGGCAGCGTGTTTGGACGGTCTCGCTTACCTGCATCAAGCAGCAATCCTTGAGAGTTCAACGCCATGCACCCTGACTACTTCTTGCACTTGTCATTTGTTTACACAATAAACAGAGCAGAATGGCAATATTGAAGGCTGTTATGAAGAAATTGTTTGTCTAAAGCGGATTGTTGGCAGATATCTTCTTGCCGTCATACGTTGTCAAGTGAGCCTGGCCGGCCGGACGCAGATGTTCTTCCTTTATAGAGTCGCAAATCTATTTGGGGTGCGAAATAATTGATTTCCTTCCCAAACAAAGAAGACAAGACGGAAGCATTAAAAACGACATTAATAAGAATGCACAAAAATAAACCTTCAGATAGTATTCTCAATATCCGGTTCTGTTATTCTCAGTAACTGCATTTACAGTAACGAATGAATGGAATGCAAACAGGAAATTATGAACCTGAGCCGGCCAAATTGAAAATACTGTTCATTGAGGTACGATCATGGCGCGCTTTTGGTTTGTTTGGAAAGCTCAATTTTTACCCTTTGTTCTTTCTAACTAAGCCTAAGGTATTGCATTACGTATTGCATGCAAATAAATAGCGCAATTCGTGTGTTAAGGTTCATAATTTAATGTTCGCGTTGGAATTTTTTATGACTATATTTTGCTTTAGTTTTACTTTCACCGAGATCCAAAGATCCAAAGGGGCTGGGAAAATAAATGTCAAACCAACCAACTGTGCGAATATTATTATTTTTCTCAACGCAGTGTCCGGAGTCACCAGGGTCGAAAGGGTTAAAACGGAAATTTTTCTCTGATAACTGCATTTGGCTTTTCTCCTTAGTGCAATTCTGCGCTTTAGATTTATTATTGCCTGGTTATCTGAGGACTGTAGCGTTTTGTCCTATGACGAAGTTGGAGAAAACTGTTATGCATCAAAACAAAAGTGTATTAAACTTCGTTCAGTGGGATAACATTGTCGCATGGCCTAAATTGAGAAAGACCAAGGTGCAATTAGTCTAATCGAATGCCAAGAAATGACACAATTCCTGAGGAGCGGCAAAGTTTTTGGGTTTTTTTGTATATCAACAGAAGCTGTTACATGTTCGTGGTGAGAAAAACCGTCCACAGTGTTGACAGTGGATAGTTCGGAAAAACGTCGTTACATTTGTGTTACATTATCTTTAAATTTATTTGTTCGAAGAGGGTTTCGCGCCATTGGCAGTTTATAACGTTACCCATTGAGGTATTTCATCGGCCTGACGTATCCAATAAACCTTTGTTGATATTTTGTGATTAGCCCACTTCCCCATGACAAGGGGACCACTTTACGCGGAATTTCCCATGGGTATAGGGTAATACTGGTTTCACCGTCGTGCCGGAAATAACAATAAACAATCACGACACCATTGGCCTCGGTGTTTCTTATATGTTCGAATACAATGCCTATAATAGTTGAAATTTTCTTCGGGGTTGGTTGTAGGAATTCTGCGTGTATGTGCCAGCCAACGTAACCTCCTGTCTTCAATACCTGCCTAAAACGGGCACTTTTACGAATTCAAAAATTTAGAACGTTGATTGCTGACGTTGCGTTTCCTATTTTTGCGGCCATCGGTAGAATGTAATGGCGACTGCTTTGTACATGAATGCGATAACTGGGAAGGCGGAAACCGCGTTGTGCCCCTATTATCATCGCCTCATCTGGCGTGATATGGGCACCGCTATTTAAACCTCCTGCAACAGGTCTGAGCCGAATTGTTGCTGTTCCATAAATAATGGGTGGCCTTAGACATGAAACCGGAAATCCATGCTGTCGAGACCTTTGAGGAAAGAAAACGCCGCAAGGGAAAAGCCAGTGGATCCCGTACACCAGTGACCGCGATGGATAAAAATAATTTCACAGCGGCCATATTTTTATCACCTGAACTGCTCAAGCTTTCTACGAACAGTAAATTCCGCTAGGCGAAGTGAAGAATGGGAATATCCTAGCTCAAACAATGCGAGGACATAAGCAGCCCACGAGAAGGTCTTTAGAGTGCTCGTCTAGAGAATAAAAAGTAAATCGCTTCCTGTGACCGGAATAGAACCAGGGTTTCTCGCGTTATGAAACCAGCGTCTACCCAAATGCGCAATCATCGCATTAAGGCTACGCTGCTCCATTTCTTTTGGGTTCGTAGGGCGGGCGTTCGGCTTTGGGCATTGGCCTTTTGGATTTTAGAATCTAGGCGGTGACTGTAAACTTAGGCAAATCAAGCTTAAGTTTGCTTAGAGTGCGCTTTTTATCCATCTTTCTATTAAGTAATAGGCACACCTAAGAAAAGCCAAATAAAAGCTAGTGAATACAACCAGCTCAGCTGTTTCCCCCCCCCCCCCCGTCGCATCTCAATTGCGAAGGTGGTGGAATGTTGTCCTACAGAAAATGTTAAAGCTCCAAAAAAGCAGAGACACTCCCTAGTTATTTCGCTTTCCATGAGGCAAAATTAGAAAACCCATTTCACTCTTTCGTAAAGCACTGCCGAACGTAAGTATTAATAAAATGGTTCTAGTAATTGGTAGCATTAATGAAGCGCTTTACAATATCCCGTAGTTCAGATATAGCTCATCAGTCTACCACCGCGACCTCATGTGCAATTTTGTTGGATACGGGGGCCTAATGTGCGGCTACCATATTTCTACCTACTGCATTATTTGCGTATAGAAACTTGTTTTATTTGCGTGGTCCCAGTTCTCGAACTCTCCAACTTGGACCGCACAAAAAAATGCAGGTCTCTTCCGGCGTATTTTGTGCCTCAAGACCGCAAGAATTCCAACGCTTCGCAAAACGCACGCGCCCATCCAACAAAAATCGGAAACAATCACCTGCAGCCTCCGTAACCACCTGAAGTGCCGGCTCTCTCTTCCATATTTAGCTTTTGCACTCCCTCCAGCTTCTCCTGCCCACTCTGCGTCGCTAGTGGCACTCAACTGCCCTCCATCTGCAAGTGTCCCCCTTTCCCCACAACCATCCATTGGTAGCAGGCCCCATGGAGTGCGAAACGTGAGACCCGAGCAGCCCGTGCCTCCCGTGGCCAACTGTTCGCGGAGGCCTCTCGGCCGCCGCCAACCCCTCCCCTGAACCTGCCAAAAATAAAAGGGGTTGTCTCTTTCACTCTGCGAAACCGGTCATGAACAACACATGTGCGGGTTACATTAAGCATCCAAGTGATAAAGTTCTCCTCGCTCTCTTTAGCAGCGTAACCAGGCAACTGTGCTGATTGCAGCGCCCCTGCTGGGACGCGCGCCTGTTACGGCCACGTGCGCCGTGGCCCAGAAAATTTGGCGAAAACTGCATACGTCAGCTGACTTTCTTTCAAACTTTCGTTGTTTTCTTTCAGGCTGTGGTCACAGGGATGACAGCGAATGCTGTAAACAGGCCTTGAAAAATACCGATATGCTAAGTTTGGTTTTGCAGAAAGCACCCAAAATTGACAGGTTACCCGCCGCGGTGGCTCAGTGGCTAAGGCGTTGCGCTGCTGAGCACTCAACGTTAGCACTGCGAATCGTTTGGAGCTATACTTGCCGGCGCAGTAGACGATGTCTTCGCGTTCACGTCCCTGACTGGGAGCCTACGAAACAAAGGCAGATGCGATCGCTTTGCGCTCACCATGACGTCCGCAACCTCGACTCAGGCTACCGTGAGGCCATACCTTCCTCTCGAGAACTACTGCTCAATGACGGCGGAAGAAGAACCCGTTCCACACAACGTAACGCGTGACGCAGATAAGGGCTACCTGCCTCAAACAGAACAAGACAAGACGATAAAGAACAATTGTCTGGTAAGGTCCCCGAAGTCTTTGTACACGAACAAACCGTCGTAGCAGCACAGGATTCTTCTGACCAAAAAGCAGAATATTGGCATGAACACACCCAGGTGCGACCCAGTACCGAGATAGCGTCCAGCGTCCCAACGAGAGGCATTTGTGAAGAACGCGAGGCTACGCCAGCCACAGACAAGGATGTCTCGGCTGCTTCGGTGTAAATGGATGACAAAGAACATGATGTGAAGTTCGGGAAAGAAAAGATAGAGCCTCCTCCATTTGTGTTTGAGTACATCTTCGTTCCCGACTTTATGACGGGTAGATCCGTACCGGAACTTCTAGTAACTCGACTACCAACAAGCGTTGCAGCGGAGGGCAAGGTCGCACAGGAGTCTGAGCCGTTCTACCCGCCTGGAGGTCAAGAAGCAGAATCACCCTCGCTCATCGCTTCGGCTCCGTGTGAAGAAATGGAAAACCCGCATTGCGACCTGACACCAAGAACGAAAACAAAATCGGCGGAATCACAAACTACCGAAAAGCGAATACGAGGCAGGCGCAAGAGCTATTCGGGAACCCGCTATACTCGCCGCTCAGAGGCTACCGATACAGCGAAAATTTGATAATTTCCCGACACCCCTCCCACTACACTTTTTACAGACGACCTACTGGATCCGAAATGTTTCAGCGGGATGGGCGCATAGTTTTGGCGCCGTCCGCTTCGGCTTGGCGACGCCAGGCTCTGCTGAATGTTGTAAGACAGCGTATGCACCGTTGGAAACGCAAGAGGGGACAGCACGACCTGACAGCTTTACAGGGATTCGAGTTGCGAAACGAAACCCAAACATTTAGGATTGTGGACTCCTTGCTCATCCTCGTAGCAATTTTCTCTCTTACGGAGGGAGAGGTATGATCGGCCGTTTTGAGCCGACGAAGAATTCGGCGACAGTTGGGCACCGTTATGATCGTGTCAGCCTGCGTATCCAAAACAAATATGCTTTCCCTGCAGGTCCGAGACACCCCCGATTATCAAGACTTTCTAGGAGTCCGCTGGAACTTGAGAGGCAAAAGGAGACATAAAAGGAGACTCAAAGAAAACGGGCAAGCCTATAGGCCTCGTGCGCTCTTATGGAGGCGCCACTGAATTGGTACCAGTGGCGCCCCCTCCGGCACCGCGCCGCATTTTTTGCTCGTACCACCGTTCCGTGCAACGCAGCTCGGCCAGTCTTTCTCTGGGGCTTGGCCGCCTCCGCGCGAGGCCAGCATGACGGCGCCAAGTGGATCGTGCGTGCTGTATTGCGGCTTTAGAAAAATGGAGAGCCCTGAGGAGTATTTCAAGGGCAGTTGCTTCAGGTGCGGCATAAAATTTTACGTCAGCAACCACATGTACGGCGTTAAAGAAGAAATTCTCAGCAAGACGCCGCCGTCTGAAATCGTGGCCAGGTGCATTCTTCAGATGAAGAGCAATTGCGACTACGACGTGCGGCTGGAGGTGAGTAAATTGTATTGGAGATACATTTATGTGTTTATTTCACGTACATCGTGATTTGTCTTTTTATATAGTTGTCTCCGAACCCAAAGCGCATTTTGCGAGGCAGCTGTTCCTGCAAGGCTGGCTGCCGCGGTTGGTGCAAACGCGCGGCGGCGGTGGCCGTTTACATAAACAGCCACGAAGAAAAATCCTGCACGGAGTGGCGGCGTGCTTCCGGAAAACCTCCTGCGCGACCGACCCTGGACACAAAGAAGCAGATGAAGGAACTGTTTACAAGTAAGCACGAGGCGCGCTTTCTTGAATTGTTCAAGTTATTCAACATTGAAGTACGAGCCCTCTTTTGTATTGCATTATTCAACTTGAAAAAGATTTGTACTGGTCGCCCCTTGCCTGCACCAGTGCTCAAACCACTGTGCCCGAAAACGGTACAGGCACAATTCCCGGACGTGAGGTGCGCGGTCGCGGACATGATCGCGTGCGAGGGCAGCAACGACAAAAATGTACATCCAACCCACGATTCGAAGGATGCTGTAGACGAAAGTCTCAATCTCGGCGTCGAGGTGATCAGATCGCTGCTCGGGGAAGCCCGAGAGACGTATGCAACCATGCAGGTGGCGAGCAAGGTACCCCTGAAAATAAACAGGTGTAACCTGCTCGCTATGGTGGAGCAGAGAGAAAAAACGTTTTACAAAACGTTTGTGGAAAAAAGGATGGAGGAGTTAGCGGAGATCGCGCTTTTAACCCGGGGCCAGGCTGCTGTAGATAGGTTTATTATATCTGCAGCCTTTATATGCTTCACAGCGTGTTGTGCTTTTTATACAAAATGGCACATTTTGTTGCAGATGGCACCAAGAGCGGAAGCACCGGATCACAAGTACCACGGCCCACCGCATCAAAACAAGGAGGAAAGCATTTGAAGCACTTGCAAATGCACTCGCTGAACCGCGCCCATTCTGGGCGCAAGCCACAACTTACGGTAAGGATTCACGTATGGGCTCACAAGCTTAAACATTTGCTTTATCCGTCCCTTCTACTTGCAGTAAATAAGGTTCCTAAATGCACGTGAATAAACTAAATTTCATGAAAGAGGTCATATTACCGAGAAGAGGAAAGTTTGTTGAACAAACAAACTTTCTCAAGTGGAAACTCCTCAGTCCACATAAACACATTTCTTTTTTTCTTTTTGCAGGCAGAAACACCGAAGCCGAAGCCAGGAGGGAGCTGTCAATGGCCCTTGAACATGAGGTAATCATTTCGCGCACTTCTCAACAAAATGTGAACTTATCTTGCCTCACTTTCCTCGGCAGGTCGGACTCGTGGTCCATCCAGAGCAGCCGTGGTTGTGTGGCAGTCCCGATGGGCTCGTTATCACCGGTGAAACAACCCGCCTGGTCGAAATTAAGTGCCCATTCGTTTTGCAGGACAGCATGCTCATATATTACGAGAAAGGCATCAGCCACGTAAAGTTCATTCAATACGTGGACGACAAGCTGACACTTAA
This sequence comes from Haemaphysalis longicornis, assembly GCA_013339765.2. Classification (NCBI taxonomy): domain Eukaryota; kingdom Metazoa; phylum Arthropoda; class Arachnida; order Ixodida; family Ixodidae; genus Haemaphysalis; species Haemaphysalis longicornis. Next base: position 34,425,793 of record CM023452.1, on the reverse strand, counting down.
GAGCAGCCACGAGTATTACAGCCAGCTCATGGTGATGCTCTACGTATTAAACCTCACTGATGCCTTGTTTTTGTATATTTCAAAAAACATAGCATCACCGTTGAAGTTAAACAAAACGACAAATTCCTGGCTGAATACATTCCCAAGCTGGATTGTTTTTATTTTACGCACCTTCTAAAAGCTCTTGCAAAGAAGTAAAACAAGACGCAGGGAGTAGATTATGAGGTAAGGCGTAGACGCTACACCTGGGCTTTGAGGTGCGCCGTAGCAGAGGGCTCTAGATTATTTCCGACCACGTGGGGATCTTGAACTTGCGCCGAAATCTTGACAGACGGGCGTTTTCGCTTTTCGTCTCCTTCAAAAAGGCAACCACCTCTGTATGTTCAGTTTCCTGCTGCTGTAGCACACTTGATGTTCTCTATCTTGTATTTTTATAATCATTGTATAACGTTGCTCCTGTTCTCATCTTTCTTTTTTCTTCTTTGATTGCAATGTCAACTGTAGGCGTAGTAGGCCGCTGTCAGGCACAGTACATCTGCCTGTGGCCTCTGTACGCCAGACTACTTCTGCCTGAATAAAGTTTCAAAAGTACTTCAGCCTATTCCTTTAAAATGCACGTACCGCTTCAAGCCTCGTTACAGTGGTTTGATGCGTTGACAGCGAACATGAAAACAAAAGTAAATAACCACAACACCTGAAATGTCGTACTACACCTTGGTAAGTTTATTTCACTAAATTTATTATACACAACATTTACTGGGGCAAAGTGTGGAAGTTTATTCTGGTGCATGCATAAACTTCCACACTGTTTACATTTTCGAGCTTGTTAGAATTCAGGATTGGTTGCTGCAGATTGGCAAGAATGCAGCACATGCGCCATATACTGCCCACGTAAGGAATTAGGTCCATAGAAACCCTATTGTTCAAGACGTTGTAGATCTTGATTCGTGGAATGACTCTCTCAACATGTATTCTCACTTGGGCGATGTGGTACGTTTGTTGCAGTTCCTCATATGTAAATTGTACGTTTCGCTTTGAGAAGGGTGGCAGAACAACAATTCCTTGCTGGCGTTCCGCTGGTGCTCTGATTACAGGGAAACCCTTGTCTGCCAGTATGACATCCTCAGGCTCATTTCGGCGCAGAAATACGGAATTAAGGGTAATTTGCGTGTCCGAAGTGCGGCCACCATATGCGTCTGACACAAACGTAACTATGCCATTCGGCAGAATTCCTATCAAAAACTTCAGAGTATAACCCCCCTTATAGTGAGAGAAAAGAGCATGGCGTTGTTCAAGAGTGGGTGGCTCCTCTGTTTTTAATTCGGTGCAGTCTTTGATATACCGACAGCGAGGGTAGTGCCCCTTAAAACATCCAGGCATTGATGCTTACACAGTGCCTGGGGAAGGTTGTGGAATCCACGCTTCCATTGCTGCCAACAAATTTCTCAAAACAAAGAAAAATACGCGGCTTACAGCCTTCCTATGCAGGCCAAAAAGGACACCAAGACTGGCAAATGATATTCCTAGCTTTAGTTTCACCAAGAAAATCACAAGCTTCTGTGAAACTAGGACATCAATCTGCCTGACAGTTACGGGGAATAAAATGGCCAGAAGTAACGCTAACACATTTGCGCTCACACCACACAGTTTCCTGAAAGAGTCTGCTCTGTTGCTGATCGAATCATATCCAAGAAATACACAAGTCCGTTCTTCTGGCCCGATGCATGCAGTGGCTGTTGCCACTTTCGTCTGCGCGTCACTGTCCACGGCGTCGGTGTGGCACACTTGCGTGGACGCTGTTCCATGACATGCCACGGAGAGGAATATAGTGCAACGGCCTCCGGACGAGAGCTCGTCTGTCTGAGTACCCTGCAAATATGCATGTGCAGAAACAGTGAGTTCATAAAGTTATACGTACTATTATGTCACTGACAAAGGACCAATTACAGATATTAAGCGCTGTGAAATTCTGCACTTACAACTGCACTTACAAGCAAACATGAAAAACGTGGGACAATCAGTCCTTCCAAACATTTACGTTATTTCAGTTGTGTGCATTTATAAGCAGAGTGTTTTTTTTGTTTGTTTGACATGGGGATGGGGGTGAAGGAGGATGGGACATATACAAAATATGGGGCGTATAAAAGCGCATCTGTACTAGAACCACTACGACTGAACAGCCGCACTTGTATCATGCCCTCATTTCCTCACTTATGTCGTTATTGTTGCCTTCACACACTGAGGAGAAATAACGAAGAGCTAGCAACTTCTACTGTTACACCACATGTAATGCAATTTAATGTTACATGAGATGTTGGTTTTTCTTTATGACAATTTGAGTTGATTTCAAATTTAGTGCATTAGGCGCTGTAAGTACTACCTTTACTCGTGCTTAGAATACGAATGAATATCGGGTAACTGCACTGCTAGTTGCTACACTGAGAAGTGATCACAAAATACAAAAGGCATTCAAATTCGAGAAATTGCATTCTGATTAGTGACGCAAAGCGTTACACATATAAACTATGAAGTAATCTGAAATGCAGTTATTAAAAGCGTATCCAGCACAGAAGTGTACCATATCAAACCTATTTACCCAATAATAAAGTGCACTAGGTCACACCTCATGCAAGTGGAGCCAAGCTCTTTGCATTTGTATTATTGCCCTAAAAAACGAAATGCCAATTATTTCATGCTCACTTGATCATTTTTCATCATTAACATCTAATCATTACCCCACCTTTATGCATTGCGGCAAAATTCAGTACAGAAAGTTTGTTTCTAAACGTGTTCAATTCTCTCTCTCAATCTGTTTGCGCATGGTGAAAGCACTTTCGTTTCACAGAGCCATCAGTGAATGCTCGTGACAGCAAAGATATTTGTACTAAACGATCCAGCCAAACGGTTAATTGAATCAGACAAGCTGCTCACCGTGGAAGCAAAGGTAGTGCAATTTCCTGGCGGTGTGATGTCAAAAGTGGTCGGCGACTCTTCTGAATATGCAGGTGCTTCAAGCGTGGCGTCGGACGCAAACGACTTTGCCGCGACAGCCGAGACACTCCGACGGTGAACACTGAAAAACATTCACACGAAGGAATATGCATTGCTACGCAGTTAATTACAGCAATTTTGTTACAACTAATTTTAGGGATCCAAAACAGTATAATGTTGCATGACTTCGCTGCGAAAGTCTTTGCCGACGCAATGCGCGCACACATAGCTACACGCGCACCAACCAGAAAATGTGCACTTACCGCTGATATCTCTCCAGCTTCGTTTCTGCTGTAACGCCGTCGCCTCTCCCGTAGCACGCCGGAAATATGGACGGCACATACGCAGGGTGACCGGCAACCGAGTTCTTTGCGTTGCCAACGAAGTGAGCGCTGCAAACTCGGCTTCTGTCTCGTACCGGCAGCCAAACGCCTCCGTCTGGGCTAATAACCAACGAGGGAAAAAATTATGAGGCCAAAGATGGAAATAACGCCAGGTACTACAAGCAAATGGACCAAAAGAAAGGCCAAACGAGCTTGTTTACCTTGCACGACGAACAGCTCTAATCCAGCGCAGCCTGCGCTCCTCTTCATACGGCTTCCACGGAAACAAATAAAAACTGATTTTGGGCAACTTCCCAGCAGTGTTGGTGTAGCTGTTATGGCATCCGTAGACGCAACAGTACACCGGTTTGCTTTTTTTCGCCCGCACAGGCGCTATTCCGCAACACTTTGTTACCGGCGGCGGCTGACTTCGCTGGGCCCCGTACGAGCAAAATATGCCGCGGAGGCTGCCAGGAGGCGCTGCATGTACGGTCGAAGTAGCAGCGCACGAGCCCTATATGGGCGACTCAGCGTGGAGAAGTCGAAAATATGTCAGGACCGGAGGAACAGCGCGTGTCTCTGCAAAGAGCCCAAGGATCCACTCAAGCTTTTTAATAGACGGCGGGACTCAGTTCGCGCATCGTTCGAAAAGAAACTTCAGAGAACCACGAAGATCCACCTGGAGAAGCCAGCGACTACCCAGCAAGTTCCATGTGCGGCACCGCGTTTGTGCGGACACAAAGGTTTCGCGCGCGGGAGGATGCTAAATCTCCCGCTCGCTATGCGCCAGTCATCAGCATCATTATGTAGATTTCCCCTGTCATTAAAGTTGTCATCCCCGCTAAGGGCAGCCATGGCCCAGGTCTTCCCTGCGTCGTTCTCCCGTTAAAAGCGCTACTAAGGCTCGTAGGGACACAAACTTCAGTCCTTTTCGAGAGAAGGGTCTAACTACCTTCGTGCAGTAGCTGTCCCCCACCACCTATTACTGACCAATGACGCTTTCGACCTCAGTCCTTAACCGCTGTAGAGGGTGGTAGTACGGCGGTGGTCAGGCCTGAGAAACAGTAGAGGGTACTACGCATCTCTGGATCGCGACACGCCGCTTAACTTGACCCTGGCAAGGTTCAACGTGCGAACATTGTGTAGCAAGGCAATCTTTGCAGTACTAGCAGATCAGGTAACGGGCGTTAGGTGAAATATTAGAGGATAAGGCGAAATTAGGAAAACAGGAGAAGTATTTATGGAGCTAACTGGCGGACATAATCTGCGCTATCGAGAACCCTTTACGAAGAAACAACCGGGGGCGGGATTCTTATTTCAGAGAAAACTTTGCTATGAACGCAGAAAAACCTTTAAGCCTTAACGAAAAAGTCGAAGATGTTGTGATCGACCTAACAAGTGCTACAGGTGAAAGATAATACAGGCCCATTCGCCAGGAGCAAGGTACGAGGATGAAGCTGAAGATTTTTCTACGAGCACACGGAATTAGTAGTGAAGAAGGAAACACCAGTGTTACTCATTGTGATGGGAGACTTTCACGCAAAGTTATGAAAGAAGCACGCGGGAGAAGGGCCGGGGGGAATATTTGGAATAGACCATCCCAATAGAAGAGGAGACACGCTGGCGCGATGTGGCGAAAGAAATAACTTGGTGTTGATGAACGCATCATTCTGCAAACAATTAATTAGTAAATGGACATGTAACTGTCTCCATGGTGCAACAAAAAATGAAAGATAATTCATGTTATTTGACAACTCACGTACCGGCCGCACGTAGAGGTGCTAGGCAAGATTTGGAATGCCGAATAAAAGTTGGTTACGTGCGACATACGGATTATTTGGAAATTAGATAGAATTAACCTCGTGAAGAGTAGGTGCATTTGCATAGAGTCAGTCATTGGCGGGACTCTAGAGTTGAATGTCTCTTGAGAGCAAATCCGCAATTTTAAACTAGGAGAATGGCGACAGTGTAGGCAGTCTAAACACAACAAAAAACGGCAATCGCAGAATCAGCAGCAGCTGAGGTAGAGGGAGCATGTCTAGGAATAAACTGAAAAACCAGCTAAGAAAAGGAAGAAAGTAATTGCGAAAGGAAGAACATGAAAGTGGCAAATATGGTCGCGCAAGTAGACCTAAAAAGAGCTACCTAATTGATAAATTAAATAAAACAAATGATATTCGTACACACAACATGGCAGTGGTATAGTTAACGCTGAAACTAGAAGGAAGCCTAAAAGCAAGACATGGGAACCTAGCCAGCGGAAAAGACAGAATTTTATGCCCTCAGAGACGAGAACGGTGGTATTACGCTCACCATAGGCGAGATAGCAAAGGTACCCAAGTGAGTCTACACCATGCTATAGCCAGCTACGTTAAACAAGCAGAAATTACTGAGCTTACTAGCTAAGGTTGCCATGTCCCTCAGGTAACTTAGGAGGAAGTAGAAAAGGCTCACTCGGACATGACAAGAGGAAAAGGTGTGTGTGACGACCGCCTAACCGTGGTCATTTTAATGGAAGGAAGAGTATTTTACTGGCAAAGCTAGCTGAAATATGTTCACAATTCATAAAAGGACTCAAAAAACGCCTATAGACAGAAAAAAAAACGTTTTTCTGATTCTTGAGAGGGGAGCTATCGAACACCTTAACGACATAAAAATAGAGACCCCTCAGATTTCTGTGTGTTGCTTCCAAGCTGTTTACCAGGGTAATGGTCGCCTAATTATGCAAAACCTACGTTTGGGACAACCCTGGGAGATGTAGGGCTAAAAACGATACCCTGCAAAAGACCACACCCAACTTCTCAATCGAGTAATATAAAAACTCGCAAAGTAAACAGACCCCTCTGCATATGGTGAATTTCCACGCATAGCGGTAAAAGGTGCTGATCGGGTGAGCAATTGCCGGTATACCACGCAAGGCTAGGTCCACCCGTCAATAAACATCACCACCACCACCACCAACGTTTATAGACTATGAGAAAGCGTTTGACTTAGTGCGCACCGCAGCCGTTCTGGGTGCATTGAAAGGCCACGGAATGCAAGAGACCTACAAAACACTTCTAGATCACATATATTGAGCCTGTGCGGGCAGGACAATGCGTCACAAGCAAAGCGAGAAATTCCCGATCCAAACGGGAATAATATTATCTTGCCCAAACTGTTCACCGCATGTCTGGAGATGTATCCAGAAAAATTGACTGTGAAAAAGGGCGGATTAAGGATAAAAAGGGAATTCTTGGCCCATTCGATGCTTGCAGAGGAGATAATCTTATTAATTCAGGCAGCAGAACAACTCCAAAAATGCTTGACAACAACAAGCTAATCGCACGGCCGTGCGGATAAAAATGAATACCAATTACCCTGAAGTAATTAATTAAGGCGGACTTCTGGGCAAGTTGGTATTCCATTGCAAGACCGTTCGAAGCGCAAAACATAAACGAGGGACGACGAGAGGGCAGAGGGACACGCCCTACTTCCAACTAAGATTTATTAGGAAAAGAAGGCATATATATATATACACAGAAATCGTGCGCACACCGGTACATTCTTGAGGTCACGCCACAAACACCCAAGACACACATGATAAAATCGGAATACGATAAAACAACGATAAAATGAAATAACGAAAACCGAAAAAACGATGAAAAATATTTGTTCCACAGTAGCTTGTGCGACACGCGCATTCAGATAGGTATGTCCAGATACGAAAGTTCCTTCTGTGATAGAGTCAGATATGGCTTGCTCACGCATGCATCCCCACCAAGGCGGGCCATTACAGAAGGAATTTTTGTATCTGGACATACGAATCTGATTGCGCGGTCTCGTCGTCCCTCGTTTATGTTTTGCGCTTCGAACGGTCTTGCCTGAATAATGATAAACATGCCGAAGGTACTCTTTTCAGAATATGAAATAAAACGCTAGAAGTGCTACAAGAATATAACTTCGATGGACGGATGTTAGTGCTGACCCCATCTACGAGAGAGTAATCCGGCGCAGAATAGGTATGGAGTGGGGGTACCAATCAAGCACTACCAAGAATTGAGAAGCTAGCTTTATGTCTTCTAAAGAAAAAATGTACAGCAATGCATCGTGCCGGTGACGACATGTGATCTTAAGCTTGTGCCTGACTAAGCACCTGGAAAGCAAACGTAGGCCAGCTCGACCAGCCAGGAAACCATTAACGACAGGAGTAACACTTACGGATAGAAACATACCTTCCTGCACCAGAAAGCAAATGCGAGTAGATGACATCATAGTTAAAATAGTGAAAAATAAATTGGCTTGGGCTTGCCATGTAACGAGAACTGAAAACCGGTAGACATTTAGGGCAACGGAGTGATACCAATAGACGCGTATTGAAAAGAAAGAGCAGTAATACAATCGAGGGACGAAATAGGAAATTCGGGCCAAAGGGTGGACTCGAACATGCGTTAAAGTGACAAACAACTTTGCTGCAACGTCATATTCGCATCGATTATTTGGCTTTCAATCTTCCATTTTTGACGCGAATCACTTTATAAACTTCTTTTCCTCAACACCGTCTCTGCGTCTATTTTTTGCTTTGCTTAATCGTCTTACAGCGAGTGTTACGGCAGTAACCGCACTAGCCCACGCCAGAGCTGCCTCAATATTAAGATTACGCGCGGATAGCGGGAACCTTTTCTACTCACTTGCCTTAACGTTCAGGTTTCACGCGGCACGCATTATAACCGCCACATTTCAGGTCACGTTTATAGTTTTGTAAATTCTGTTAACCGGGCACAATGACCCAAAAACCTTCAGATTCTTTCGCGCTGGAGAACCCCCTAAGGGAGTATGTGCCAGGCGAAAGAAAGAAAAAGGCAACTACAACGTCTTTTATCCTGCGCTGCACAAAAGATGTTGCATAAAACATGGGGCGAGGCGAAGCATGCATTTCGTAAGTGTATTCCAAGTCTGTAATTCTCTCTCTTGCCAAACGGCGCGAGCTGAGTAAGCCGGAGATCAAACAGCGATACTTACAGAGGTGACGCTATTGGGGGTTGGTGGTATACAGATTTGCTGTAAAAGTGTCGTGTCTTTGAAGCACAAATCGGTCTATGTGGAGACGTTCCAAAACGAGTGTCCGGGGGTGTTCTTTTAGTACGCCTTTTGCCCACGTGGATGAAACGTTCTAGTTCGAGGCGCGGTACAACGAGTGTCCCGTTGGGGCCTTTTATCATGCGTTAAGTTCTAGCTTAGGGTGTTGTAAAGCGACTGTCCCGGTGTTTTAGGGACGTGACTATATGCAATGGCTGCAACGTGAGACGACAACAATATGAGATGCCGACAGCCGGAGCCCCTAAGGTGCTTCGCCCCTAAAACATGGCATAGTTGACAGATCACTTATCTGCTGCTGTTTCGATCCGGTTTACATAGTATCACATTATCATGCTCATCATCATCATCTGCCTGTCTAGGGCAGCCGCAGGACGAAGACCTTTCCCATTCACCTACACCCGCTCTTTTCCTCCACTGCCGGAGTCCTTTCCTGGCCTCCGTATTTTATTATTTCGCATCTCCATCTAGTACTGGCCGTCCGAGTCTTCTAGGCGCATCTCTCAGTAGCCAGTCTTTATCGTAAAGGTCCACGGGTTGTCATTTTATCTTACTTCCTTGCGAGCCCACGTCCGTATTTTTTACTTCAATTATGATATCTTCCACATGATGTGACCCTCAGATCTAGGACGGTCGTTTCCTTTCCGTATAGCGCAACCCCTATCCTCCTTCGTTTCGCGGCGCTTTTCGTAAACCTAAGTTTTCTTTCAAGACGTTTATGTCGGAAACAGCCATTCGATCGTTGATGCACCTGTCAAGTTTTCTATTTTCTGAGTGTTCAGGATCGTGCTTTCTTCAAGACAAGGTGACAGTTTATCCCTGGGAAAATTTGTTGAGCCTGAAAAAGTAGATTCCCTGAGGTTTTCTTGCTAGACAAACTTCGGGCGTTGAATGCTGCCACGTTAAAGTTCCGGAGATGGCATCTCCAACCACACAGAATGTCAGCAGCCTCTGCTGTAACTCTAAACTGCCCGCACTTCTGTTTAGGTGGAGCACCTGCTGGGGCCGAGTGACGAGAGTTGGATTCGTCAATGGTGGGAGGTGGGGCCAACTACAACATCAGGGTGTCCATATCCTTCCTGATAAGGAAGTGCTATGTTACTTGCGCTTTCTTCTAAACGCTTTCCTGAGACAGCCATTTCTTTTACCGCGTTTTTTGCAGAATGGGGTACTCAAAGCTGTCCTCTTAATAAGCATCTTGTTCTACTCTAGAACAGCTCCTGGGTGCTAATATTCGGCACACTCAATATCGACGCCGTTTTTCTTTACCATGCACTCCCAAACACAAAACCCAGACGTGGAGGAAGAAAATATGGTGGCTGCCAAAAGAAGTGACTTTCTGTAAATGTTTTAAACGCCTCCTAAAGCCCATGCATGTTAATACGTTTCTTCCCTTGCCTTCACAAAATTATGTCTAACAACTTTCTAGAAATATTCATCGTCATAACCTGTAACAAATGTAATGATACGTTATTCGGTGATATGCTTCTTATTGCCTGTGGGTCTTGTGCGTTTTTTACAATGTAACAAAATTTCTGAGTGATGTTCGTTTTTTATGCTCACTATGTCCTTAATGGTCTGACTAAATAAGACGATGGCCTCAGGAAAATAAATATCTCTACAGTATTCTTCAACTATTCCTACCACTGATCGCTCCCACTTTGGTTTACTAAACACTTTCTTCAGGAAAGTACGTAGTCACAGTCATGAAAACATGCAACACAATAACAAAAATGTCAACTGCAACACACAAAAAACCTCCTTTTAGTTTTAATGTAAAAAAAACGCCTGGCCTAATTACAGTAACAAAGCTCGGAAATGAGAGGTTCAAATTCAGCCACAGCGTGCGGTTACATTACCTTCAAGAAGACTATTTCATATTTACTGCGTTCCAGTTCATATTTTCGTTGTTGAGTTTAGTTTGCCCATGACTGTGCTTCTGTAAAACGCTTATTCAGCAAAAGAATTGTTGGCTGGCTTGCTCGGTTCAGAAGGCCATGCAGAGCCGCTGGTCGTGTGGGGAGCGGGAACAGTTTATGATGTTGCTTTACGTTCGAGCTGGTCGTACACGCATGGCATCTGCTCGGAGATAGGAAACTGGAGAGGAACAAGTTTTCGACGGAACAGGAAAGCAAAGGGGAGAATGCAGTAGGTCATTGAAACAGATGAATTTTGAAAGACAGTAAGAAATGCCCGCCGTGTGGGATCCGAACCCACGACCTCCAGAATACGCGTCTGATGCGATGACCAGTACGCTACAAGCGGGGCTGTTTCCCCTTCACTTTCTTAAGTATTTATGTGAAGGTATTTTTGTTTCCTGCGCTTGGGAGGGGTAGCCAGCGCCACTCGGACTATTCGGGGTGAAGGAGTCAATGACCCCGTGGCAAGAATATATATGACCGGAAACATCCAATTGCGCCGTACTCGGGCGAGCGGCCAAATCATGTCACAATCATAACCAACGCAAATTACTAAGCTTCGCAGCTCCGCCGGCGAGAGAAATGGTAGCGGCACCTGATATAGGAACAACAGGTCGCATCATGTGATTATGCGACCTGTCCAGGCAGACGACAGAGTAGACACGCAGCCCAAGCGATATATTATTGGTTCAGAACAAAAAAACTGTTATGCACGTTATCTATACGCTAATTTCTTTTGCCTAACAGTAAAATAATCCAAAATGACATTGAGTGACGTATAAAATACACCAGAATTAGTCTGCGTGAAGAATTAACTTTGTTTGAGTAAGTATATTTTTTTCTCCCCAGCAAGTTTTTAATAAGGACGACCACTAATTTTGCCTTTGCAAATCTCTCATATTTAGGGATGAAAATTGTTAAAGAGATTTATTAGCAAATGTTACAGTGTCATATTTTTACACAAGTAATAATATGTATAACACGCCGTGGTGACTGAGTGGCTAAAGCCTTCTGCTGCTGAAGAAAAGTTCGCGGGTTCGATTCCTGGTCGCGGCGGCCCCTTTTCTGATGGAGGCTAAAAGGAAAAGCGCACGCGTGTACGAGGTTTTGGGGCACGTTACAGATCGCCAGGTGGTCAAACATAATCCGGAGCCCTCCACTATGAGCCTCATCACCTGCATTGCGTCGGCGCGTTAAACCCTACAATCAATCAATAATGTGTATAAGCAGCTCCTATACAAGGCTGTATTGTTTGTAACCGCAGAGGGTCAGAAAGGGGCCACAGAACGCTTGTGGACGGAGCTGTTCCAGCGTTCTTACTCTGTCAACAACTATAGACATACTATTTCTCCACTAGTGCTCGTTATTGATGGCGCTCCAATATACTTGAATATTGAAGCGAAGCTTTAAGTCTCCAACTCTTGTTATCTGGAGTCCAACCAAAGCGCCATTCAGGAAGCCTACTTTCTGAGAAGGTGATAAAGCTCGTGGTTCAAAACGCTTCCCGTAGTCAGAATCAATTTTAGGTCCTTAGCGTTAATTAGCCGCGCCTATACTATTGCGACGTTTCCGCATGGTCGAGGCAGTTTAGATTGAGAGAAATGGTCATGAGAGTGCAATATTAGAGTGAAAATTCACCATCTGTATAACGATGATGGTGGTTGAAGGCAAGGGGAAGCCATGAAATTTCCAAAAAAGTAACGCGCCAGAGAGCACAAGTGCAGTACACCGTCCGGAACAGACACAGGTGTCGGCATAAACAGTGCAGAAACCTAAATCATACCTTGCCCCCCAATAGCTTCGGGGTTGGTTCGTTCGGTGTTGGAGTCGATTTTGCTGTTTCTATTCCCCCGTTGTTGTCGTTGCAACAGAGGGGTATTTTATTTTCATTGCTCTCCAGACGAACATCGGAAATCAAAAGAGTTCCTAACTCTGACTTCCACATATCTTATCATCACACCGCATTAGATAAGTGGCTGTACTATAAATGTCCACATATAAAAGGGAACCATGACTTTTATACCAACCCGCAGTATGGTCAAGCACAACAGCTCTATTACTAGTGAATTGTGGAAGTTTGTTTATCGTGGTCTCCCCGAAGACAAAGTGGTGTACAGGTCAATTGAGCGAATTTCTGACCAGGCGTGGATCACGTGCACCTGCTTCTGCATTCGCGCCTTGTAATTACGTTGTTTTTATGTTAGTGCTTTGACGCTGTTCGTGGGCTACGAGGCGCCGAAGTGCAGCACTACAGAGTTTTTCTTTTATTTCCATACTTTACGCCGGGATGAAACATTAACACACGGGTATTTACCATTTTAACCGTTGCCAGAAACACGGCCAAGCGTGCAGGAACCTATCCAGCGGGCACAGCTTCACGATCCTATAACGATGCGTCAAGCTATCGTGGTTACTGCTTAACACATTGTAGACACAGAAACATCCGCATTAAAGAACATTTATACATATACAGACGAAGAATGCTCCAAGCGGGGCTGCAAAAGAAATATACACAATATATGTCGACATTTCGCCAAAACAAGGAAGTACAAATAAAAAAGCCTTCCCATTTAAACAAGCTTCTTGGTTTACAAGTTATTTGCCCTGAACTTAGATTAGCCTTCATTTGCTGTGATCATAAAATTATAATTTACCGTTGGCAATTGCTGCTTATGTTCTCTTTGTAAAAGTTTTCGGTGAGCAAAAAATATAAGTAAACGGGAACATTAAGGGGATACCAAAAAAGTGCTCAGAATCTAAGGTTCAAAGGCAACTTTGAGTTTTTGACCATATGTTGTGCAACTTTTGGTTGAACTTTGCGGCTGAGCGCTGCTTGCTACTTGAGCAACAGCAATGACAGCACCTTTGCAAACTGGCTGGCGAGCATTGGCTGGAGATCGCTAGGATGCTTCTCTTGTTTGGACAATAACTGAAAACGCTTCCACGCTCAAAATCAAACCAAAAATATGCTACAAAAAGTGGATTGTTGTGTTCTGAGCTGTAATGAGGGTACAAACACGATGCCCGTGCAGACCGACTCTTCTGCGGAAAGGAAGACGGCTGCGCCAGGAGCGAATCGCTATATGTCCCTGCAATAAGAATTTTAATAAAGTTGGCGCTATATTATGTGATCATTATCAATGGTTGTTTCATTTAAGGACAATATTATTTTCGCATCTAGAAAACAATTAGCTAATAGAAAAAAGAAACTGGCGCAGCTTGCACTGGTGGTGCAACGTTAAAGACACGTGGAGCTGGCGGCCCCTCTCCATTAATCGAAGACCCGGATGTTGCAACACACACCAATTTCCGAACTTCCAGCTGAAGTTCTTTCTTCTTTTAGCCCAGATCGTTTTGTCTGAAGCATTTCACATCAACCTCAACGTGGACCACGCTAGAAACTGCGGTAATCGTCGTTGCGAACTCCGCGTCTACAGGGTGAGCTGACTTGTGCTTCCTATGCAAGTGCGAACACACGTGAACGGCTTTCTTGGCACTCTTTAGCCAGCTTCTCAAGTGCAGCAAGCCCACTCGCAAGCCTGCACTATGCCGGGCTCCCGTCACAAGGCGCGCGCTCACGAACGCTCGGATTTTGTGATCGCGCTGGAGCAAGCTCACACACACACGCTCTTACGCATAAAAAACCACAAACCCAAAGTGTCGTTTCTGTTGGTTTTGTTTTGAGCAAAACCACAGTGAATATTATAAAATAATCACCTTTCTTTCCATGACAAAGTTACCCGAAATTCCAAGAATTTTTATGAAACAATCAGAGTAAGTGCTAAACCGTGCAATACATGAGAAAAAAAGGTCAGTTTTTATATAACACATGTTCTTTTACTTTTTTTTTTCAAGGTGCTATTGAGAATGTTGTCTCTTAACTTTGAAGGTGGCTTGAAATCATTATTCGAGCTTTCCTTAATTTATCATGATTGAAAATCAGCGCTGAAGGAACACTATTTCTTTGTGCTTTGTTTTTCCCGCGCTGATTTTCAGTCATGGACGTTCACCAACTCGCCAAAATCGCAGTCCTCTTCTTCCTTAATTTATGTTTTTCAGCCTTCTTCATCACTTCCGAATATCGATGGCTGCGTAGCTAACGTGAAAGCAACCCCTAAATGAGAATAAATTCTGCAAATAGGACAAACTGACGGAACATCGAAAAAAGTAGTTGGCAATTTATCTCTGGCGATGCGAGAAGTCTCCCGCTCTCGCATTTCCTCGGCCCAAGTCATCAATGCGCGATCGACGATTGCATGGAGTCTGCGTATTGTTCGGCGGCTCTCATGAGTAAACTATACGCTAATGTGACGTCATGGGAGCAGTGTTTCAAGTCCTCTAGCGTGGCAAAATACATCAGGTGATTCTCAGGCACATATACAATGAATCTCTCGCTTGCTGGTATAGGGTGAAACCTCGCTATACGGACTTGTCCAAGTCTACAATAACTTTTTTTTATTAGCTGTAAAGCAACCCCGCATAATAAATAGTCAAACGCCATCGCAAGAACAGGCAAAACATCCCCTCTGTTGAGTGAAATTTGTGTGTTAAAATAGGATGACATCGTGTCATGGTAAGCTCCACTTGTGATGACAGGTACGTCATGATTGAGGCTCGGGGTCTGTGTCACTGTGAGCACTGCGTGCGGGATAACGGTGGCTGTCGACGGCGTATCGGCAAGTACTGATGGCGGCGCTCGGGCATTGTGTCAACACCCAACTGGTCGTCCTTCCTCTTAGAAAATGAAGGCCAATATACACCTCTGGATGACTATGCCACGTTTGACATACGCCAACTTTACTTCAGTGAGAGCTCCTCTTTTTTTTTCCTGTAGTAACTTTTCGACCTTCGCAGCAGGGGTTACAGAAGGGCTAAAGAGAGAGAGCCATGATGGTGGCTTTTTGACCATCCGTGGTCAAATTCACGTTCTGGCACCTTTCAAATCGTGACTTATTTGACAAGCTCTTAAGGCTTTTTACGTGTTCTGCATTGTTTCTGGGAGACGGGTTCTGTTTCGCCTAAATTTGCGTTGGTCCTAAATGTCTCGTCCTGCGTTGGCGCACTAAAACAAGGGCCGTGAGGATACGCGTCTTATGTTCACCTACAATGCAGAGATACGTAGCGCCAGGAGGAAGTGGAGACCGCTTAGGCAGGGCCATTTAATCGAGCAAGTATTCTTGATGATCGTACGGCCTTTCGTGAATATTCGTCATCGTCACATCTGCGCTCCATTGGACGCGCACAGTTCCTTTGCAATTTTTGGTACGTTACATGGGCGCGGCTGACCGTATGTGTCTGCGAGGGTTGTGCGTACTACTTTTGGACTCTTCACAAACCCGCTTCCTTTTTTTCCCGAGATGTCTTTCGGTTTTCCGTAGGCGAAGCTACTGTGGCTCACATCACTTTTCGCAAACGTATGTCGTAATCGCTCGCATGTTCTTTCAGTGGTCTTTCAATGACCAGTCATCCCGTCCCTGATCTCGCCATTGCAGTGTATCAGGATTTGATTCAGGCTTGTTCCTCGCAAAGAAACAAAACTGGCCCGTAGCCTAAATTTTTTGTGAGGAGGAATGCTTTTATAACCCCTTCAAGAACATATGGCTAACAGAAAAAATTGTCTTCGGTTTATACTACTAATTCCGCTTTAAGTGCGAATATCTGGTCAACGAAGATTTTTCGGGCGGCATCTTACAGCCCCTCTCACTAATACACCACCCTTGACTGTTCGCTTACACATTCTTCTTTTTTCAATGTAACTCGTCTTTGAGGAAAACAAGTTTATTACTTGTCTATGTGCAATTTCCCACATATACACGTGCCTTTCCAATCACCATTTTTATAAATAACTAATACAGGTGCTACTAATAATGGTTACATCGAGTGCAGCAACCTCTTGGGGAAGGGTCACTTGGGAGCCACAGAAAGGTCTCCGTAGCTTGTGGATGTGCAGAAATAGCACGGAGACGGGTATCAGTTTCAAAGATACATGGAAACCTAATGCTTATTGTAACACAGGCCGAAGAGATTGGGGTGTTTTCAGTTGCAAACCCACAACTGGAGTTCTATCTGGGCCTGCGGAAGCTACCACAATTTCCTTTACTATTTAAAATTTCGGCTGCACTCTTGGACTTCCTGTCACCCGCTGGGATTCGAAAGAAGTAGCGCATAAACTTGTGTGTACATCCAATATTTATTTGGACGTGCTATCTTTAATGCTTTTTTTTTGTATTTGAGCGGTGGCCTGTCTTATAGGCTTTGTTTTTACCTACCATTACAGAAAAAAAGTTTCTCTCTTACCCTTTGGAGATGGGTAACCAGCGAAGCTGTAAAGAGGCGGCAATAGTGTTTTTCTTAAAAGTTATCACGCTGGTTTAATGAAGGATTTGCGAACTGTGTGACGCAAATATGTGCACCTTTGCGCGCCCATTTATATAAAGGAATGAATGCACGGAGAATTTTTGATATACCACATTTACTATTCATATTTCCCCATACGGCTTCGCAAAACCACCATCAATGGTCGGGCAGCAGGGTCGGGCGAAGTTTACACTTGCGGTCAGCTTCCCTGGCTCAGATTTCTTCAGTGTTTGCGGCAAAGCGAACCCGCGGTGTTGCTCACGGCGCCGTGTTTCGTACGTGACAGTGGCTCTCCCCTCGCTCCCCTACACCTAGCCCGTGTGCACTCCTTAAGCGATCCCGACGTGGAAAAGAGCCAGACCTTCGTATTCTCTGGCTCATCTCAATTGTACCATGTGCAGTCCACAACGGTGCTTGCTTCCAAGAGTGTATGCACCTCAGACACAAGTGTGACTCCGACATCAAAGCCCCAGCAATTCCTGGTCCTCTTGCTCGAAACTACTCTCCAGCTCGGCCTTTTTAGCGAAGGCGTTGTGAAGCTCGTGTTTCAAGTGGTTCCTAGGAGTCTACTGGGAGCAGTGTTCACCTAGCGTCCACAGAAATGCGTCATCCTTACATTCTTATCCAATTCCAATGCAACGACTACAATATGTTCGCATAAATTACTCCGCCGGCATTTTACATGCGTGAGGTTTATTACTGCATCAGCGTATTGCGCGGCAGTTACGTGATATATACATATAAATGGGCAATTTATTTGCAGTAAATATAAACTCTAAAACCTTACGAAGTATTTTTGGTTAAGGTATTAAAAAATTTTAAACAAATCCTCTAACATTACATATAATTATAATTTTACATATACTATTTTTACACTTTTAGTTTGTCCATTTTATCAGACAATACTAAACAAAATTGTTCAAAAAGTTTCTGCAATGCTTAAATTTTAAGAAATTTATAGTGACAAGCTTAACTTGACTTTCTGTTCAGATTATTCAGGTCTTTCCATTGAATTTAGCAGGGACGAACCGGTTACTGCTCGACACGCCTTTAAGACAGCACCCTCGGAATTTCGCTGTTTCCAGCGACGCTAGCGACGCCGCGCGGAATTTGTGCGAAGCCGGGAGACGGTGATCGGCGGACTGGTCGCTCTGGCGGAGGCAGCCGGAGGCATCCGTGCGGCCTCGCAGAAGCGAAAGAAATATATTAATCGCATGTATTGTAATCGACAATGCCGGGTAAATAATTGGAAAATACAGGCTGAAGTGTTCATAGTTTCTCAGCTTTCGTGAAGGTATGAAAGGTGCAGGTAAATGAAAGAGTTTTGGGACTCATCGGTGTCTGCTGCGGAGAAAAACGGAAGTCTTTTGGACCCACGCGTGCGTACGTGGTGCCTAAATTATTCTTTACTGAATTACGGCTGCCACATTTAGTTGTTCTTTGCTGTGAAGGCGCCGATTTTGTAGGCTCTTTGTATAACCTTGTGATCGTCTTTTTTGGATACTGTTTGCATTCACTGCCGCATAATGTGTCAACCTATCTTCGCCTATGAATGGCTAAAATGCCTCAATTCCACTGCTTTCAAACATAAGCAGCAGAAGCTGCCCAATCCGCGTGCTTTTATTTTCAATAAAGAAAGAAATGAAAACTTTTTGCACGCGAAGGCGACAAGCAAATGTGGGGATGCTTTTGTTTAATAATGACTGAATATATAAATAACTATGTCGAAGCAAGATGTTTTAGGAATGACATCGTAGTAACTGGGTCTGGTAGTTCAAATTTGAGCTCTCGAATACATTTGGTAGCCCCCGTTTTCGTTTAGGTAATGAGCATTGACGCGCTTAAACATCTTACCGGCAGTCAAATCAACATAACGTAATTTCTGCAAGCAGGTTTCTCTTAAATTAATTATCACGAGCCAAAAGCGCACCTGTCAAGTACTGCCTGTATTTTCATATACGCTTCAATATCACACGTAGGCTTAAATTTTTTTTCATATATAATGCTAACACGTTCATTTGTATATCATTTGATACGACGTAATAGAAGCCTCGTCTTCGCGGTTTTACTGGCCAAAATCACAACTAGACTTTACGACACCTAAACAAATCACCGCAATACGCACATATTGCCCGTGCATGGGCTTCTGTTTAGTATCTACACAGGGAAATGAACACGCCTAAAGTAAAACGTGCACTGTGATGACGTACACTGCAATAATATCCCTAAACTTAGCGTTGCACATCCTGTATCAGGTTGTTTGCCCAATAGCGCGGGATTTTTCTCAAACCACTTCAGTGCGGCCTGAACCATGTACAACGAATTGCCTCGCACGCGGCGCTTTTAGGGGCGAAGCTCCTTAAGTCATGGGTCTGTCCATCCCTTGTGTCTCGTGGTACGTGACCGCCGCATGCTTTCGGAGATGTCGCAAAGTGGGCCGCGTTGCACGCGCAAGAACCGGCTGCAACCGGCAGCGCAAACTCGCACCGGGAGCGCGAGCTTGTCTGTGTTCGCCAACGGAGGCGCCAGCGCACGTGCACTGCGAGGGGGAGATCACGCAAGAGGTCACGCCACGAACGCAGGCAGTCGTTCTCGGAGATCGAACGACACGCAAGGACCTTTGCTCGTTTCCTCTCGTCTTGTTCGGGCACAAGTTCGCCCTAAATAAAAGTTCTTTCTTTACCGTTGTGTCCCATCCTACGTGACAAATTGTGGTGGAGGTGCAGGGTAGTCCTCGATGGCGCGGGGTCTTTCACCAGGTCTGGGCCTGGGAGCATTGACTCCGGAAATAAAAGTTGATTTGTACAATGTACGCACACAGTCTTACGTCTTTCTTAATGATGTAATGGGCGAACTTTCACGGGAGAGTTACGGTTACCGATAATCTCCCCCTCTCGAGCTTCGCCCCACTTATCATCATTCAATCCGTGGATATGGCGTGATTTTTTCACACCGCAGCAGACACCCTGCAACAAATCGAATGTTGTCTCGCAATCAGCAACGTCTGCATGTGTTTATTTTTCAAAAAAGTAGTTGTTTCAAGTGCAAGTACGGGGTTTTAGGCCGCTATTGATGCTTGCGCACATGCAGCTCCGAAGGCCAGATCACCATCTCGTCCGCCATTGCCGTTTTCCCCACGCCACCTGTAGGGGCTGGAAAGAGCGGATTGTCAGGAGCCTTCTTCAGATCTCAGAAAGGTGTTAAAACGTTCTGGCGCTAGAAAGCAACTCAGTGATACATCAGAAAACGAAAATTTCTCCTGTTGAGCAGCACGTCGCTCAGTAACCGGAACGTCCGTGCAGACGGACTGTTGGGGGAAGAGGGTTTGGAGACGGCTGCTTGCAGAACGAGTGGCTACGTCTCACGGCGGGCGTCTCGTAGGCGTTGTGAAATCCCCATCTACCCCGAGACGGCCGCCGCGAGAGCAGTCTGTCTTGATTTTACTTAACTGGGCAAACCTCACTGACTAGCCAGCGTCACTATCAATAATTAGTGGTGAATCTGGCTAGTCAGTGAGCGGAAGCGGTTTGGCCGGTTAGGTAAAATCAAGACAGACTGCTCTCGTGGCGGCCATTATGCGACACTAATTACGCTTTCGGGGCACATTGGCGAGCGAGTACATTAATTTCATGACTCCTGACATTGTTGGCGAGCTTTACGAGTACGGCAGGCATATCAATACATATCGCCGCCAATGCATAGAGCG
Organism: Haemaphysalis longicornis; assembly: GCA_013339765.2. Lineage (NCBI taxonomy): Eukaryota > Metazoa > Arthropoda > Arachnida > Ixodida > Ixodidae > Haemaphysalis > Haemaphysalis longicornis. The sequence goes on along the minus strand of CM023452.1, from coordinate 34,405,421 downwards.
CTATAGCTGCGAAGTGCACTGCACGGAATTACCAGCCTCAGGTAGGGCGGGGGTTGCTTCTGTAAACGCAATAGGTCTTTCATTTCTCGAAAAGAATAGCTGGTAAAAACGGGTAAACCTTCGTGTAACGAGGACTATGGTTGAGCGCAAAGCATTGTTGTGACACATTTTTGGTTAACTAATCCCGCACTACGAGAGTGTTCTACTGTGGAGGTACTGACCGCTTTTCTGGAATACTCCCACCAACTCTCTGGTGTGCACTCCGTAGGCCTAACGTTTGGGTTCGGGTGTACGGGGAGAATCGCCACCTGCTGCTTGACGTTCAATGAGCAGTTTTGTGAGTGACGGCCCGTTTCATGAGTTAAATTGCAGGATTCGACCTTCGGCTTAACGTCTTAAAACTCGAAATGAATGTTACGCCTTACGTGTAGTGGCTAATAGTCTTACGGTCCACAGAGAAACTCGATTCTTATCGTGCGAGATTCTTTGAGTATCGTCAGAGTTTTCTAGATGACGTCGACAAAGTCGAAAGGGAGCATTCGGATAGACGCCATTTGATAACGCGAGGGACCCATGTTCAATTCCTGCAACTAATTGGTTTCGAGAAAATGTTTTAGTTAGCTGGAACGGAATTAGTTGAGCCATTCCTCTTTTGCTGGCGCATTCCCCAATCGAGGTGGACGTGGGCAAGTGCGTCCATCTGAGCCCAGGTTATCAGCGCTAAATGGTCACCCAGGTCGCTGCCAGACAGCCGGCTCTCCCACTGCTTCCCTGCCACGGCAAGCGCTGTTTTAGATGCAAAGCATCTTTTGAGGTCGCCTTGTCCCTCCGTTGTCCGGCTTCCACCTCTCCTCCTCGTTCCCTCTCCACGGCAGCTATATAACGCCGCTCTCCTCTTCGCCGCTCGGCTCGTCTCGTGCCGGCTCAGGAAGGCACCGGCAACACTGTCGCTCCAGGAGCCCTTAAAGGGGAAGCGTGCTCGGATCGTGCCGGCCCAGGAAGACACCGGCGACACTGTCGCTCCAGGAGCCATCTCATGGTCGGGGCTATGTCCCTCCCTTGTTGTTGCGCCGTCCACACCCCCACTGCGCATGCGCGTCTCTCCTCCATTCTCCTCTCCTCCAGCTGTATAAAAGCAGGTGCGCGCGCTGCGCGGCGTTCAGTCTGTTCCGAGACACCGCCTACGCTGGTTCTGCTCCGGTGTGGAACCTACACGGAACCCACATGCTTTGCGTCACCACATACTTTCCTTCGGGGAGATGGTGTAATTTTTTTTCACTTCACATGCAATCATTTATCATCATCGTTAGAAAGTTGGCTTTCCTGTAGGTCGTATAGGCGCCCAAGGGCATCAGTGAGGACTCTAATGATTAGCATTAAAACCACAAAAATACGCGTTTCGTCCAGCTTGATTTCGTTTCAAGCAATACCACAGTACCGTTATAAAACACTCATCTTCATTAGGGTTAACAAGTTGCCAGTTATTCCAAGTAGGTTTATAAAACAATTACAATAAATGCTAAACAATTGGATATTCGAGAAAGGGTGTCTTTTTATTACATACAGTGTTCAAGTTCGCTTTTTCACCTGAAGGCGTTAGGGCGAAACATTGCCCTTCAACCTTGAATGTGCTCCAAGGCGTTACTGGAGATATCTATTTAGGTATGGTTTTAGGGATCGTTTTATCATTTTAGGAACAATGATGGCTAAACAATCCTTTGGTTATAAAATTTTTCAAGAAGGACAAGCTGACGGATTAACATATGAGCGTAGTTGACAACTTGTCACTGGCGGTTACAGGGGTAAAATTCGAATGTCGCCGCGATCCAGGACACGTATAGTAAATTGAATTCGGTGTTGTCAGAAAATTCAGGGATTTTACCATACAGCAATGTTTGATAATCCGTTGGGCAATGGACAACGAGACAGTTAGTTTCAAAAGACGCGACAATATCCCGGCCGCATGTCGCCAACACCAACACAAATCGAGTACTTTTACTGCGGCTTAAAATGAGTAACCCGGATTGAAAATACGCGCTGTAGTTGTGTCTGTTTCTCGTGTTGGCACGGTTGGGACCTTGTGTATGCATCATCTCTGATTCCCTCCTATACGCGAGTGCTACAATCAACTGACGCATAATACGAAAGCGAAAGCATGGGTTTTAGTGCTCTTCTCTGAGGCCTCGTCGTCGTATCGGCGTTCATAAATATACTTGATGGCCATGTTTGTATCACGTGTCGTGGTGGAGACCTTGGGTAATGCGGCGAAATACCATCGTATTCTCAAGATGCATCTCACTCCAGATTACTAGCACTTTCTGCAGGCTTACAGAAGCGCCGACAATCAACTTTGTAGCTTGCTTGTACAAGCATTAAGAGGGGCTATCTGGGTACTTTTTGGACATGCGTGTTGTACACGAATGCCCTGCAGGCAGGGTATCAAATGCATTATTGTGCTCATAATTCAGGCACGTCGACAACCTGCATGACAGAGCCGAGTTCGGTATTTCCTGCGTCGAAGTCCTCATTGCGCGGCCGCCTTTGGTGCGGAGTGTTTGTGCATCATGTTTCCGGTAGAAAGATTGGCTCTCAGAATGCGGAGGTTCACGATAGGTCCAGTTTTGAACTGTAAACTACAACCCGTCATGGGATCAGTGCTCATGGGATCATGGGAACACGTCATGGGATCAGTGCTCAACTCCTGCACCCTTACTAGATACTTCTGAACATCACAGAGAACTATCCCATTAATCTATCGCTTGGAGTGATGGGATGACACTTCGCTTCTAAGTCTATCATAACGTTCTTGTATTAGGTATATTCTGACCCCGTATAGTCGAATAGCAGGAGGCCTTCTCAAGAATAGTTTCGAAATCCTTCCATGAACTCACAGTTGTGTGTCACAAATAGATGTCATCGGATTACGGTAAGCTCCACGTGTGATCACGGCTATGCCGCAGTAGGGGCTCAGGGTCCTATATGAGGGGAAGTGCTGATTGCGGGATATAGGATGGCTGATGACGGCGCATTGGCAGGTATTGATAGTGGCGCTCCGGGGTTGTGTCAGCACCGCCTTGGTTGAGGCGTAGATGCGCGTCCATAAAATTATCGTACGTTCGACTTGCATCAAACGCACCTCCCGAGAACGTTGGTGTTATTTTCCCGGAGGTTGTGCATCGACCTTCCCAGCAGGTCTCACAGAATGGCTGAAGGGCTGCAGTCGCGATGGTTAAGTGTTGGCCATCGGTATGCAAATTCACTTTCTGGGACCTTTGAAGCCGTGACTTAGTTGAGATGTTCCAGAGCATTGTAGGAGTCCGCAATGCTTCAGGAGCTCGGGATCTAATGGTGATCCCACGGAGGCCTGTTCGGCTAAATGTGCTGTCGTGGTAAATGTCTTGTCCCGCTATGGAGTGCCGAAATATGCCGCGGGCTGGTTACGCGTCCTACCTGCACCTTGATTGGACAGATACGCGCGTCGGCAGAGGATGCGGAAGGCACATGGAGGGTTATAATCGAGCTATATTTCAAAATGGTACTTCGGCGGCGCTAGCAGGCACACATCGCACAGCCTTCCATGAATATTTTTTATCGTCCCATTTTCGCTGCATTACGGACACACAGGGATCTTGCTACTCGAAGTACGTTTCATTAGCAATCCCATCGATACAGATTTGCGAAGGTTGTATGAATTATATTCGAAAGTTTTATTGAACTCGTCCCCTCTTTTTGCGTGGAACCTTGGGCTCTTCCGTCTGCGGCGCTATTGTGGCGCGTATTACTTTGCGATTCATTGTGTCGCTATCCCCCGCAGTATTCTTTCAATAGCTGAGCCTCTAATTCGTCATGCCGCCATTGTAGTGTATCACCGACTCATTCAAGCTCATCACAAACTAATACAACTGGTCCTTAACACAAACGTCTTCGCGATTAGGATTGTCGCTGTAACCCCGGCAAAACTTTTTGGCAAGCATAATCAATTATCTTGGGTTTAATTCAAATTTCCATTGAAAAGCAACAATTAAACATATTGTTTTGCGAAAATCTGATCCACAATATTATCTTCCTGCAAGTTATCGCTTCTCAGCCTAAAGCACTACCCTCAAGCGGTCGCTTTAACACCATTTTTTATTAATGTACATAGTCACTCAGACGCACGGGTTTATTACTAGAAAATCTGTAATTTTCCGCAAGTCCATTTGTCATGGAAATCACCCTTTGTTTAAATATTATCGGAGCTACTCATGGTGGTTACGTCGAGCGGCCCCAAACTTGAAGATTTAACACCGAGGCAACAGAAAGGCCCCCCGATCTTCCGGATGGGCTGAAATGGCATGGACATTGAGACCAGTGTCCAAATTAGGCGGTAATAGAAGGGATTAGGATATTTTCAGTTGCAAACAAACCACTGCAGGTCCAGCAGTGCCTTCGGCCGCAACCGATGTCCAGCTTTCCGGATCATGGCCAGTAGTGCGGGCGTTAGCCACCTATTGCCGCATACGGTTCAGTTTTTGAAATTCGCGGCCTTCACGTCAGCGTCTCTTTATTAAGCATAAGTGTAGAAAAACAACAGCCGACTTTTTCGTTGAACATTGACCGCCAGGCCTTTATCCGGCGACTGCGAATGATAAGGCAGAGCGCGACTAGCAATCAATATGCGTTATGCTGCGCTTTGATAGTGAGTGTGGGTAGAGATGAATTGTTTGCCACACAAAGAACGTTGCGTCGGCGGTCAAACTTGTATGTTTTGTTTTCTCACGAGTTTTAGCAATACGACACATATAAAATAGGGCCCACAGAAGCGCTGCGCTCACATAGAAAATGCATTGAAACGTTAAGAGGCCCCAGCTTATCCTAAATTGCGTTGAGCCTAGCTGAATTGGGTCGAACCCTCTTGCTCTGGAAGGGCCAGGCATGATGTTTGACCCTCTGACAGCGAGGGTTTTTTTTCTCTGCCGAACTTGCTCCAGGTCGCGGGTAGAATCCTGGGGTGCATGTTAGAACCCGGAAACACCATCTAGGCACATCTGCATGCTATCTCAGTTGTCTTGTTATATGCTGTATGTATTTCTGCATATAGGTGTACATAACTTGGATGCCGGAGTTTGCCACATACCTCCGGGCGGCACTGGACACGTCGGCGCGTTTCTGGTGGAAGGAAAGTATTGAAATTTGCTATGATGCATACATGATGCCGGAAAGGTAATGCGGCCATTGTCCCACTCGTCACAAAGCCAGTCGTCATAGGCTAACTCAACATTGGCAGACTGGTCACGAATGCCAGCTTCACAAAGAGCATTCGGTAAGAGGAATACTCCTGTTTCGGAAATTTTCGGCACACAGAAAACTCTTAAGGGCTTGTTTTCGAATGTTAAAGCATTGTTTGCGCCGGTTATCGTCTTTTTAAAAAAGGTATAGGCCAGCGTGCAAAATATTTGATGTAGAAAGTTAGGTGAATATACGGTCACACCTTGTTATTTACATATTAAATAGTTTTTAGATTCAAATTTTTATTACATGAAAAGCAAAAAATAATGTGAAAGATGACGCAGTAAATAGGTTCAGCATCAATTTAGCAATACCGTTTATCGCTCTCGCTTAAAACCTCTGCTCAGAAGTGGATTTTTGTGCAATATCGCGAAGCTCAATGAGAGGGGCTCCGCTGAGGGCCACAAGAGGTGACGTAATTGTTGTTGAGGTGATTTAACCGCAGCCTATTTTTTCTGGCACTTTCCAGCGAGGGCTTCATTTACAATGTCGCACAGCAACAAAATCCAAGCCGCAAAAAATTAAGGCAGCTCACAATAACGCATAAGACTTGAAGGTATCGAAGCTGTACGCAACCTTAACGACCATCACGACGGTTGAAGGGCCACGCAGAAAAAACACAAGTTTGGTTCATTCGAAAGGTTGCCTCGTTACAATCATACTTACCCCACCTTTAGTGTAAACTTAGCTGAAATAAGCTACACAATTATGAAAAAATGGAATGGCCATTCGACCTAGTTGCTCGTTTTCCGCAACAGAGCATATGGTGTCATATGTGCCAGCCGTGCGATTGGCTGATGCCGGCTAAAGCGAGCGCAAATTAGCAGGGCTTATAAGTTTGCCAAAAAAACCTATTTGAGTTTACATCTCGGGCACATTGTTTTTATAGCCGCGAGAATGGTGCGGTAAACATAGGAAGGCACGAAAGTACACGTAAACATATAAGTACTGATGCGTACTGCTGTTGGTACTGCGCGCACACCACTGCGGCGATTTGGCGTTGCCTCAGACGACACTGGCCGATTGGCGTAAGTGACGGTGTCTTGTGTGACCATATTTGTCGAGCGAACGCCATGTTTCACGAAATTATCATTTTATACCTTAACAAAACAAGCCACAAGCCACGTACAAATAAGGTCAAAACGAAAGCAAAAAAATGGCCCGCCGCGGTATGGTGGTGCCATCTTGGTTGACAAACGGTAATCAAGGATCCCCAGCACACACAATGCCATTGCAGACTTCACGATAGCGTACGATTTGCGGGAGAAAAACACTTTTGACGTAAATTGCTTAATTCGTCAGTGAATAAAACACCCTTTTCTTCCGGACAAGCACTGGGGGAACTACAAAACACGAAATCTTTCGAATAAAACAAACTTGTATTCTGCCCGCATGGCCACTTTAAAGTTCGCGAATGCTGCCGATTTGCTTCTTTTTTGCGGCCGCAACGACCTTTACTGCATCTTTGTTTCTATAAGTAACTTGTGCACACTGTGCATACGCAGCCCGCCACCAGGATGCGTGGCATACACTGAAAGCCAGGCCCTCCATTTTTTTGTATTTCATTTTAACACAAGAGTGCATTATATGGTTGAAAACGTAAAAGCAAAACTAAAAGTACATGAGCAGATTTCGCCCTTTTAAAAAATAACAAGAAACAGTACAAAAGACCCCTTTCATAAATGCTCCCTCTGGAGGCCGGCTTTTCGTCAGTTTCGGTTTGCAAGGGTTTCTGGGATAGAAGTCGCGATGTTACGGTCAGCCTTTTAGCAGTCGTAGCTGTAGCTTTCTGTCAGCGAACGTCAAGCATATTAATCCTGGCATATAACGTGATTTTTTTATGAATTGTAAATCTTGTGCCTCGTCATGAGCGTCCCCGCGACGGGATGGCTGGGCGATTTGACTCGCCTGCCGCCCCTGTCACCTACCGACCTCAGTCGCTTGGTGTCGGGCTCGGGCACACAAAACAGCGCTGGGCGCAGCTACACGTTGGTTACAGAAAGCTACGTCGCGGCGTCGAGAGTATGTGCCAACTACGACAATGAAATGTGAGTAGCGTTTCGGGCCTGATTACAGGCGTTAAGACAAGCAATGTGTTGTGTACGCGCCGTCGAACTATGGGTCTTATTCAGTTGCGCGTACGTGCATTCTGAAAACATTTCGGTTCCGCTATCTCGTCGCCGTTTTATTACGCATCGCAGCCTTAGCCTGATTTTACAGTGTGTTCTACATGTTGATATTTACGGGTGAGAACGAAGTAAGCGAAGACAGGCGGTTGCTCTGTTCGCTTTGGCGTAGCACTCCGGCACCCGCCGCTGTTTAGAAGATCACAAATGAGCTTAAACACAGTTGAAAGTTGGGCGAGTTGGTGATACATTCCGGGTACAAGTGCAAAGAAGTCGACACGTAGGAAGGAACGCAGAGGACGGCGCGCTTCTAGCAACTGGTGGAGCGCTATTAGCGCGCTACTGGCAACTTGCAACTAGAATCTACTTGCGCCAGTTGCTAGTAGCGCGCCGCCCTGTGTGTTCCTTTCAACGTGTCTTGTTTTTCGCGCTTATTATCTCAAATGAGAACTGTTTGGCAAATGCAGTTGCGCCACCGGAGAATCGTGATTTGGGGTTGATCACCCTGGCTTATGGTGCAATCAATCCGCTGCTTGCCGCGACTGGTAGGGGCGATACTGTAGTGACGGAAGCCCGTGCTTTTACGTGCTGCTGCCCACTGTTACAGGAAGTAGTAGACTCCACTTGCCGCAGAATTGCCTGTGTATCTATTTACTTTGAATATTTTTTTCTAGAAAAATTCATAGGTACATAATGCGGCTTATGGTACTAGACTTTGTCCAGCAGTTAAATGTATGGCACTCCCTGCTGAAGTGCAATGAGGGATGGAACGAGACCTTGCACCAGGTAACACAAATCTTGTTGGGTGACTCTTCTATGCTATCATAAGAGCCTAACACAACTATACGCTTTAAGGGACAAGCGTCACAAAAAAATGCCACTCAAAGGGAGCAACAAACATAGTGTGAGTGACAGCAACAAGCGAAACAAATTAGTACAGTGCTGCCAATGCCTTTTATCGTCGCTGCCGCTCGCTTGTGGGCTGTTTCTGACCAGCGAAAAGCAAGCCGTAGCGACGGCCCGTTACCTGCCACTGTCGCCACCCCCAGCAGTGTGTATAATTTTCTTCTTTTGTTGCCAATAATTCTTTGGAAATGGCAAGTTCCTGCTCAAGGCGCGGTGCTACCGGAGCCAAAAAAAAACAAAGCCTCCGTACGTTGTGATTGCCACCCTGAATGAAGTCGGCCAGGTGGTTGATGGTTCCTGTGAATGCCCTGCTGGCAAGGGATTTTGTAGCCACCTCCAAGCCGTTTTGAACGTGGTTGTCCTCCTTCAAAAGAAGGGGTACTGCGAGGCCCCAGAACACCTTTTGTGTACAGATCTGCCGCAGCGATGGAGAAGGCCGAGGGGCGAAGCCATCAAAGGGTGCAGTGTGCAAGATTTGGACTGACGGAGAGTCGGTGAAGGTGGCCAGGACATGCCTTTGTTGTCCCGTTTGGACCTAATTAAGGCATCGGAACGAAGTGTCGACCAGAAACACAAGGCAATTACACAACTTGCAGACGGCCTGCGAGCCTTGGACGGAGAGAAAGCTTTAGTGAAGGTGCTGGCAGCAGTAAATCGTGCAGGAGTCTGCACTGCGAAATGCGGTGATGTGCTGGTCGGTTCTCCCTTGTCATACCAGCAACCACTTGTCCCCTTCGGCTTCGATGCGCTGCTGTGTGCCGAGTTGGAGGTGCCTGTCCAGTTCAAGCCTGGGGGAGCCTGCTGATGGCCTGAGGCCATTCAACGGCAGCAACTGCTGGGCAATACCAGCCGGCCTTGGTGCACAAGGAGATATTCTAAAGGTTCGTTGTTTTTGGCTGGATGGCATGCCACCCCTCGAACATATTTATTAGTGATCGCTCTTGCACGCCAACAGGCTGCCATGACCGCATTCATGTTTCTACGGTGAAAATAATAATATAGGTGGTGACTTTTGCCAGAAAAATTTGCACACACGTCTTATCTACCCTGGTCATATGAAGCCGTCTTTGACCTGTTTTTTCCCCTGAAGTTGAAGGGTGAATCTATAGTCGCACTGCACCCATAGGTCGGTTTATAAAGTAGTTATATCCAAACCATGGATTATGGGCATATCCCAATGCTTCACCTACATTGCCGTGTGGGGCTCTGTGTGGAATGTTTTGCTGATAGGTGCAACGTGCATTGTAGGACGAAAGTGAGGGGCATACTCAGTTCAAATTCAGCTAAGGACAGGAATATAATTTAAGCACTGTATGTCTTGTTTGTCACCACCTCTCTAATCTTCCCTCCTTTTTGTTCGTTAGCGCTGTAGTGTTGGGAATTGATTGGTGCAAGCTGTTCCAGTCTGTAAAAAAAAATATGTTGTGCATTAGGCAATAACCAAGGTAAAACAAATCTATGAACCAGAAAATGGTAACTTGTACACAAGCCCAAGGGCTATGACATGCTGCAGGTATTGTTTATGGTAGTGCGCTCTTTTAATTGAATGTGAAAATTCTGCTTGATTCAGAAAATAACACTGACACCTTTTCAAGCACAAGCTTCGGAGAGAGACACCCGAAGGCAGCGAGACAGCAGTACCTGGCGTGAGGCAAGGTATTACCGTCTGACAGCATCCAACTTCGGCAACGTGCTTTTGCGGACTGCCCAGTGGAACGACGGGGCACTTGGCCGGCTCACCTCGTCAAAGGATTTGTCGCACGTCCCTGCTGTTAGGTGAGAGTGCCATATTTTTGAAAAATCATGCAAACAGTATTCTGCAAGATTTATTGGGCAGAATGAATAGCACACGCTAATAAAATCAGGCAATGCAATGATCGGTTCAATGGAATGCAATGAATACAGCGATCGGTTCGTTTTTTCAACACTATTGGGTCTCAAGACACTTGGGAGAGAGTTGTGCTTTATTTTACTTTAGCAGTTGTAGTGGGGTCCCTGGGAGTGGGGGAAATGCAAACGGGCCAGGGATGCTTAAAAAAAGTAATACTCTATGGCCAACATGAGGCCATTTCGAAAAGAGCTCATTCCTCTTCCCAAACCAGCCCCGTAAAGGTGAGCACTAGACCCAAACCAGCCCCACAAGATTGTGTAACGCGATAAAAAAGTTTCGGGAAAGTAGCTAGGGAGTCGCCACTGCTCCACATGGTTTCTTTGATATCTCCATTACTTCTTCAATGCTTTAGGCAAAAAATTTGTCATTAGGACAAAGCAGTCTTTGTAATGAACCAAACTTTTAGTTTGCCTTCATAACCCATTTAATTCCCAATTCACGTTTTTTTCCTTCTTATAACTTGTTACTGACACTGAAGTCGCATTTTCTGTAATAAGTAGATGGGGCACATTCTCTTCAGTGCACCCTTTGCGGTAGAAAAGTGATAGCTCAGACAGCAGGTCTGAGGCAGCATCAGATAACAGGCTTCAAGGATAGGATTGATGCACATGAGGCAGGCTAATATGCATGCATGATTCACCTTTTGTATAGCATTATTTTGCCATTGGGCTTTATAAACTGAATGTCATTCACAAAAAATCCTCCATGTTACTTTTAAAATGAATAAACTAATTCTGAGCCCTTTTTTAGACACGGCATCACCAACGAGGGCAAGGCACTGCGACGCTACGAGGCTGTTTTGAAGCAAAGAGGCCGAAGCGTCCACCTTCAGAGTGCAGGGCTGTTTGTTGACCCCCAGTGCCCCTGGCTCGGCGCATCTCCGGATGCTGTTGTTTTTGACCCACTGGAAGACCCACCGTGGGGGTGTGTTGAAATCAAGTGTCCCTACACCCTGAAGAATGCGGACGTGCCGAGCTGCTTTCTGCCAACAGTTTGTGTTGTTTTTGACACTAGTCGCCATCCACACCTGAAAGAAGACCACCTGTATTTTGCTCAGGTAGTTGGCCAGATGGGTGTGACGCGGTTGACGTGGGCCGATTTTGTCTTTTATGGGGAGAACTTCTTGGCGGTTCAAAGGATTAGGTTTGATGAGGAAGTCTGGCAGAGCATGAAGCGGCGACTCGACGTCTTTTATTTTGATACACTGCTGCCATATTTTGCACGGAGGCTGTCACACTAACGTATTGTTCCTCAAACAATCGAATGCCCTACTGTGGAGGCAATCATGAAGTGACCCTTGACCTCACTTGCCCTTTCAGTGTTCTTGCTTCTTTACGATGTCTTTAATTCTGCTTCCCACACAACGCTGTATTTCATCTGCATGTCCATTGTGTTGTAGAAATCTGGTGTCTGCAATAGCATTCTTTGAAAAGGGTAGTTCTACATGCAGACAGCTCTCTCGTGTATCAGATTGTCGTTTTTTTATGTGTTAACGCATGTTTCTGTCTACTGTTTTTTTCTTGGTGTGGCAGTGTTGGTCATCTTATCTGTGTGGTTTTGATTTGTATGGGGAGAACTTTGACGGTTCAAAGGATTAGGTTAGATGAGGAAGCCTGGCAGAACATGAAGCAACAACTAGATGCTTTTTATTTTTAAGCTGTTGCCATATTTTGCGAGGAACCAGTAGCACAAATGTATGTAAATGTTGCTCCGTTCCTCAAACAATCACAAGTTGCAATTCCCTGCCTTGGTGCACAGTAAATTGCACAACTGTGGAGGCGTTTATGAAACTACTCTATACGCAACTTTCTGTCTCACTATTCTTGCTTCAGGCCATTTTAATGCTCCGTGCACAGCACTATTTGGTTTGTGTTCTGTGTGCTTAAGAAATCTGGTGTCTACAATAGCATGCTTTGAAAAACGTAGTTCTAAGCACAGGCTCTTTTTCACGTCCATCAGATTGCCCCTTTTTTGCGATGTGTAAATGCATACTTTTCTGTAGGTTTTTTTGTGGAAATGTTGGTCATCTTGCTGTGCTCCTCAAACCTCAAATAGTTATTTGCCAAATTTTCTACACTGGTGCACAAAAATGTGTCGAACATACCTTTACTTATAGGTATGCCCGTTTGTTTTATGTTTTCTTCCCTTTTTCTGTTTCCACAAGCAGTTTTTTTAGTAAAGTATTGTAATTTGTTTTGGATTCCTTTTTTGTGCTTCTTGTTCTTTATGTATACAGTAAACTATAGCGCCCTTGTTACTGTCGATTTGTACTCTTCTCCTGCCTAAGGCCTGGCAGTCAGGCTGGCAGTATCAGTAAATGAGTCTTGCCTCGTGCAAACCCATCCCGTGACAATATAAAAGCATTCTTACAGTCCTGTCTTTATTTCATTCCAGTTCCTTCACTATTGGTGTCTGGAAGTTGCTCAGCAAAGTACAAACAACTCATATCTGGTTCACTATAGGACCAAGAGAAAGGGGAATAACCTTGTCAAAAATATGGAATGTCTTGATGCGCTGAATTCTCCTCTCTACATGAATACGCAAGGATGCAATGTCTGCCGTCTCGCGCACCTCTGCTTCGGTAAACTGCTCCTTGTTGAGAAATGATGGAAGGTTAAGCCCAACGCCTTTCTTCTCCAGAAGATCCTTGATCTTGAAGCCCTTGTCCGCCATCACTGTGTCTCCATACGTAAACTCTCGTTCTAGGAATCCACTTTTGATGACGAGCTCTCTGTCCGATGCAGACCCCATGTATAGGTCCGAGACGAAGCTAACCAGCCCGTTTAGTGAAATTGCTATTAGTCCTTTGAATGTGTTTGTCGACTTATAGTTCGAATATGTTCCAGACTGGAGAACCAAAGAACTTGGCACTTCACACCTAACTTCTGTCGCATCAATAATTGCACGTGTACTTGAGTATTTCTTCTTGAAGGCTTCAGGCATTGTTGAGTTTACATCTCGTTGTGGCCACCAGGTATGCTCCGTCAGCCTAATGTAGAGCAGGTTAATCCAGGTTGAGAAAATTTTAGACACTGTGCTCGTAGAGATGTCGAAGATATGCGCCAGGTGCATGTGAAAAAACCCAGTTCGCAGCTTGACAAGCGTCAAAAAGAACTGGTTTTCGGTGGAAAGCTTGTGTCTGCGGCTTCTTCCTTCCGTATTTGGATGGTCCGAGGAGGTGCTGTCACTTTCTGCCCCTACGTATTCCAGCAGTTGCTTGAAATGCCCATAGCTGCGCTGTCCGGTGTAAAACTGCATCTTCTCGTCATCGTCTACAAAAAGCTCTACACAAAACTTTCTCATCTGCTTGCTAGCCTCCGACAACTTGCTCTCCAGCTCCCTGGTTGAAACAGCATGCGCATTTATGAGCTCTTGGTCCCTACGCAGGAGGCAGACAACTTGTTCTTTTGATCTTTCGAGGTCCCTCTCTGCCTTCCTGACACTTTCGTTACTTTGGTTGAACACTTGCTGCATGTCTTCATTTGCTTTCCTAAGCGTATCACTGGCATTTCTGAGTACCCCGACCTGGTTATGTAGCTCGGCAAGTTGTAAATTCTTCTCTGCCAGCTCTTGCTTCAATTTTGTCACGGCTGTTCTGCAAGCACAGCAACTTATGGCTTGTGAGTTGTCTGTGCTTGCAGGCACAACACTGCTTTCTGCTGCAGTGCCGGAAAGTTCTAACCGGTCTTGGTCGGGCAACATACTGTCGGACAAGCAACATCTGTGCTGTCTTATGGCATGTGCAGTGTCTGCAGGGGCTGTCGTTCGGGAGGAGGTCGGTGTACAACTTTCTTTAAAAATGAAAAAATTGATGGAGCAGCATTTTCCCTTAAGTATCTTCGCCCACTTGCCACATTGGGGACAAAGTCGTTCTCTGTGAAGTGCCTTGAACACACCTTGGTTGTCCGCTCAATGCTGAAGTAGGTGCCAGGGTCTCGCTTGATGGCGATAATCCACTGTTTCAGAACCTTCTTGATTGCAGGGAATTTGTGAAACGGGACCTGGTGGAAAAGTTTTTAAAGATTAGAAAGGCGCAACTCTAACGGCCAGGCACACAGTAAAACGTTTTCATAGCATAAGTGGTGACAGCAGATGAATATCGACAAGCAAGCAAATTTCATGCAAGCCGATGTTCACATTGTGCAACCCGATTGATTGATTCTAGGTTTAACGCGCCGAAGCAACGCAGGCGATGAGGCGCGCCGGAGTGGAGGGCTCCGGATTAATTTGACCGCATAGGGATCTTTAACGTGCGCCAAAATCTCGTACACACGGGCGTTTTCGCTTTACCGCCTCCATAAGAAAACGAGCCACCGCGGCCGGGAGTCGAACCCGCGTCCTCGTGCTCAGCAGCACAACGCCTTAGCCACTGAGCTACCGCGGCGTGTTTTGTGCAGCCAGAAAGCCGCGTACACGAGGTAACAAACGACCCAGATTTTCGACCGTCGACGAAGCTTACTGAACGCGCTATAACGTCGGCGGTGCACCGTGTCATGCGTGAATCAAAGCTGCCACCAAACGACCGTCAGTGCCATTCATAAGCCGGAAACTGCCTCGTGTTTAAGAGCGCCAATGCGCGTAGCCTCCATGCGCACTTGCAAAACAAAGCGTGGTCCCACGACACGTTACTGTGACGCTTATACTTTTACTAGCTTGTTGAAAATAGCTACCAAAGTTCAACGTAACCCCACACAAATATTCACAGCGGAAATTACTAACCTAAATTTTGCATTGTAGCTTTTTGTTCGTACCACGACACTGTACACGCTTGCGTGCTGCACTTCAAACAGACCGGAGGTAAGTGGCGCTTCGGTTTAGTGCGCATCAAGGCATTGCAAAGCAGCGATGAGCAAGATTACACGAAACTCCACTCCTGAAGATTTTTCAAGTGTCTCCGAGACGGGATTTGTCCGTACGGACATCGGAACGGGTATCCGTTCCACGTGCAGAGCATGCACGCGTGCACATTTCACGTAGACATCGTTGTTTGGTGGCTTACCTTTTTCCTGTTCTCGTCGCGGTAGCCGCGTTGGTGGCACAACGGTACGCAGCAGGTTTCCACCATTTTTCACGGGACAGAAACAGCGCTGACATCAAGTTAGCCGTGTAGAAAAAAAGCAGACCGCTCTCCGTCATAACAATCGGGCAGGAGTCGTCTGCTCGCGACCGAAACATGGCGGCACGGCCTAGTGCATCTGTTTGGCAACAGAAGCGCCTCTTTACGCAAGGGGTCTATTCAGAGCCAGCTACAAGTTGAAGAATTCGTGACCTTGGTGAATTCAGAGGGTGCTGTCTTAAAGCCCGGTTAAGCAGTAACCTGTGCGCCGCTGCTAAACTCAATAAAAAGCCCTGAACCACCTGAACAGAAAGTCAAGTTAGGCTGGTCACTGTAAATTTCTTACAAATTTTAGGCACTGCGGAAACTTCCTTGAGCCTTTTTGTTTATTTCACTCTTATAAAATTAATAAACAAAAAGTCTGAAGACATAGTAAATGTAAAAGTTTAATTCCATGTACACCTAGAGGATTTCAAAAAATTAATGTTGTTCTTTATTACCTCAAACAGAAATACGTTGTGAGGTTTTAGAGACTATATTTACTGAAAGTAAATGCCCAGTTTTATGTACGTTTTACATAACTTCCGCATTAAACGATGACACCTTCGCCTTAGCCTTCCATGCTTGGAATTCATGATGAGTAAGTAATGTTATTATACTATAGTACATAGAATTTCATACAATAATAACTAGAGGGGAAACTGGCGCTAGAGCCAACGCGAACATGGCAGCGGCGCTTCCGCTTCAATGGGAATGATGGGTAGTTGTGGAACTGGATTGCGTAGGATCAAAACAAGCTTCTGGCTGCGCAAATTGTGTTTTTTGACAAAAAAACTTCTATTGTCCGGTTCTCTGTGTACAAATTACATGGCGAACAAAAAAGTTAGTGACAAAAAATTGGTTTTGTACGAAATAAAACGCCGCGTTAAATAAAAAGCAGACGCGGAGTGGGGGAGGTTTTCGGAGCAGGTTTGCCTTTTGCCGCCAACTACAGCAGGACGCGGACTTCTTTAAAAACTACTTGTAAAACGTTTCGGCGCTGGTGGTTTGTAATAGGAAGCGAAAAGTTTTCTGCCCATAAAAAAAGAAACCGATTAGTTTTCGGGAAGGTATTCTTGCCTGAATTAGTGACATTCATCAAGCTGCGTTCCTATCAACCGCCGATACTGCTGGTCTACGTTGTAGGAGCCGGCGTTCGCACGGAAGGTGTGGCTGTTCCCAGCGATTCGCAACCGTTGTTAGCTTCGACAATCCATTGCTCTGCCGAATAAGCAGCGCCACAACTCCTTATTCGCAGACAACTTCGCCGCACAGAGCGCCGTCATTTTTGTTTTCGTGCTCGCTGTGCCGGCAACGAATTGATAACCCACCCAATTCGCAACTCTAGTTATAAAACTTTCTACTCAGAATGGCGTCAGTGCGCGCGCGGCATGCAGTTCAAGCAGAAACGTATTTTTGATAGCTTCTTCCAACACACCACATAGGCAATTGCGTTCATGTAAATCCAAAACGAAAACGAAACTACCTGCAATCTATAGTAACTTCCGCAAGCCATTGAGTGCCCATCCGAATCCACAACTACCCATCACGCCCATTGAGGCGTACGATCGCAGCGCCAGTTTCCCCTCTAGTTATTTGTATGAAACTCTATGCTATAGTAGGCGTGTTGAAACGGCATAAGAATGTAACGATGACGTATTACCGCGGACGCTTGATGAATACTGCTCCCAATGGACTCCTATCGACCGCTTGAAATACGAGCTTCATAGCGCCTTCCCTGAAAAGGCCAATCTGGAGAGTAGTTTCGAGAAAGAGGACAAGGCCTTGCTGGGGCTTTGATGTCGGAGCCACACGTGTTCCTGAGCTGCATACACTCGCGGACCAAGCACCGTTGTGTACTGCGCATGTTACAATTGTATTGAGCCAGAGAATACGAAGGTCTGGTTCTTTTGCATGTAGGTGGCACTTAAAGAGTGCGCACGGGCTAAATGTAGGGAGCAAGGGGAGAGCCAACGTCACATAGGAAACACGGCGCCATGAGCAGCACCGCGGGTTCGCTTTGCCGCAAACACTGAAGAAATCTGAGCCAGCGACGTTGCGCGAAGTGCAAACTTCGCCAGATCCTGCATCCCGGCCATTAAAGGTGGTTTTGCGAAGCCGTATGGGTGACACTTGAATATCAAGGGGTCCTTAAATACCTTCCGCCAATGCATGGATGTACATGTAACCAAACAAAGCAATGTATTAAAAATCTCCTCCTGCAAGAATTTTGTTAAAGCAATGAGTATTCGCTGAGAAATCGTAAATCAAAAACCGTGCATTTTTGTAGCGCCGTATTTTCTCCTCCTTTCAACTTTTTGTTGAAGTTGTTGAAGTTTATTTCCAAAAACGTACACCGTTATGGCGGAAAATAGGCTAAAAAGTTACACTCAGCAGCTTGAGGGAGCCCTACATCCTTCATGGTCAGAAACAACCGAAACAACAGCGGCGTGGAAAACAATAAAAAAACGCGATACATACACACCGCTTGTGGATGTCAAACAAAACTAGCACGGAAAATACAATATATTCAAGACTACAATAAATAGCGCATCAATAAGTGGATATAAGGACGTGAAGGCAGTAGTGATAACAAAAAGAAAAATACGCAACAAACCGCACAAATACAGCAAGGAACTATTCCCGAACATCATAGTCTTTCCGAACAGACAAGTTATACAGCATAGATTTTGTACATGAGTTAATATCAAAACCAACAAATGCAAGCCCATTCAACAACTTCAGAAAGGTCTACCCAATCATCTGCAAAGTGTAGTTTGTACGTGGGCGAGGCACGTGTCAACGTTCAGACAGTCTAGTTAGATAGGGCGTATGATTAATTTGGAGATTAGCTATTACGAAATATTCTTAGAATTGTTTTTGCGTTCTAGAGTATATGTGTAGGCTAAGCGGTACTTAAGCAGGTCTTGAATCTTAGGTAGACAAAGTTTACGAAACGAAGGGGCAGTAGGAGCATCGTAACGTGCATTACATAGAAGCCGAATAATTTTTTCTGCGGCAAAAATAACCCATTTATATTAGTTGCAGAAGTTGTGCTCCACTCGAGACAACAATAGTTAAAATCACTTAAAAATAGTGAATTGTACAACAGTAACTTGACTTTACACGGAAGATCACGTACAGGATATACCATCCCAACTATGCGCAAACGTTTCCGTCATAGAAAATTAATGTCTGTATTCGAAGACATGTCTCGGTCAAAAAAAAAACCTAGAGTTTTTGAAGACATCACCAGTTCAATTTTGGAGTTGTTTAACATGATATCAGCCGGTAAAAGGATATTTCTCTTTTGGGATTGAAAAAGCATCGCTTTCGTTTTATCTACGTTAATTCTTAAGCCGTTGTCCGCTGACCGCCTGTGTATTTTTTCAATCACTTCTTTAGCGGTTTGTACCAATTGCATGACATTGCAAGATGGAACAAGGAGAGTAACATCGTCAGCGTAAATTATCTATTTTGTATCAGCGTGAACGTTCACGATGTCATTAATGTAGATGTTGAAGAGAAGAGGCCCTATAATACTGCCTTGTGGTACGCCTAAGTGCAGTTGTCTGATTTTAGAGCAGAGATTATTTACTTGAACAAATTGGCTTCTGTGGCCCAAGTATGACGTGATAAGTTCTAGAGCGATGCCGCGGATACCATAGTAACGCATTTTTTCGAGTAGCACTTTATGATTTATGCTATCGAAGGCTTTGCTGTAGTCAATGAAAACACCTAATGTAAGTTGTCGTTTTTACAATGTTTTTCAGAATGAATTCGTTTTGCTCAAGTAGCGCTAGATGTGTCGACCTTCGTTTTCTGAAGTCATACTGACAATTCGATAACATTGAGTTCTTTTCAAGAAAGTTAGATAGGCGATTGAAGATAATTTTTCCAAAGCTTTAGAAAAGATAGGCAGCATTGAAATCGGCCTGTAGTTAGATACCGATGCTCTATTTCTTTTTTTGAACAATGCAAGAACCTTCGCCACTTGCATTTTTTGAGGAAAGGTTCCTGATGACAGGCATAGATTTTAAACATAAACTAATACTGGAGCAATAACATTATTGAAAATCTTGGCTGGTTTAATTTGCAGGCCGTCGGCATCACAGGTAGTACTATTGTTAATCTCCTGGAAAATACGAATTACCTCTGATTCGATGGTAAGATAAAGAAGCATAGTGTCGACAGAGTTGGTCGGGATAAAACGGCAAGCATTGAGATCGCAGTTACTGCTGCCTATGTTGGTGAAATGTTCGTTAAGAGTATCAGGGATGAAAAGTTCGGCAATTTCAAGTCCATCTTTATGTATTGGCACAGTATGTGGTACTTCAGTTTTACGATTCAAAATTGAGTTAAGTTTATTCCAAACTTTCTTCGTATCATTCATGCAGGCGTCAAACGAGACATTATAATAAGTTGTTCTGGATTTATGTAGATCTTTTGTAAGTTGGTTACGAAAAGACCTAAATATTTTAAAATCAGACAGCTTACGTGAATTCAGAAATTTTCTATACGATTTATACTTGATTTTGATTTTACGAAGTAATTTCCTCGTGATCCACGGCTTTCGTATATTAAGCGGATGAGCCTGATTGGTAAGCAAAGTAAAGTAAGCGTCATATGCTGTTTTAAAAATCTTCAAGAATAAATCGTAGGCTGTGTTACTATCTATAAAGGAGGAAACTCCGCTCCAGTCGAGTTGACATAACTGATTACGAAAATTCTCAAGTCGGTTTTCCGTGATACATTGACCTGTCCTGGTACGTGTGTTTACCTTATCGATTTTCCGATTTAGACTGAGAAATATAGGCATGTGGTAACTTATACCGCAGGACAAAACGCCACTTTTAATATAGGAAGGGTTTAAGTTCGTAAGAAAAAAATCAATGCACGTCGATGTTTAACTTGTTATCCGCGTTGGAATCGAATTAAAAAGCCGTGCGTGCTTATTATGAGATTGAAATTCCTTGTGATAGAAGTGGTAGCGAACATCCAAAAATGGCCTTGTATTGATTATCTAATATAAAACCAAAAAGGTTTTCAAGGAAGCAAGAGAAAGATACCAGGCTGCCATTTGGTGGCCGTTAGAAAACGGAGTATACTGTTCGGGTGCAAAGTAGTTTTTGCCTCTGTGTTTTTAAATACGTCAAGTGGTTAGCACGTCGCCTTCACGCAGCTCTGTATCGTCGTAACATCGCTGACTGTCCGAACGAAAATTGCAGCTAAACCAAAGCAGCGACCGAAGCTGTGTGTGTGTGTGTGCATCGCCTCCTGTGTTGTGGACGCGTTCGTTTCGCGATGAAATGCGAGTTGTACTTCTGCGGGTGGGTAGTGCTTCCTATGGTCTGGATTATCCTTCTCGAGCGACATAAGACTCAACCTCGCATGGGGTATGTGCAGTGTGCCTGCAGTGTGACTGGAGCGCAAGCCGAGAAGGCTTGCGCCCCAGAGTTAAGTCACTTGCTGTTCGTCCCCGCAAACCGGGCGCGAGGTGAGTGCCGAATTTACGACGGGCAGGAGGAGGCAACCGATCGTCTGTCAATCGCGGTTCAGACTTGCAACGCATGTTGTGACGTTGTGTTCGTTCGAAACACATCTCTGGATTGTTTTGAAGTTGAATAAAATGTATGCGTGAAACCCGGGCATTCGGCTGAGGGCGTTCTCTGCGATTGCAAGAAAGAAGTGCCGCGGGGCTTCAACGCTTTCTGTATGGAACGTAGCCAGGTAAGAGAATATCCATGTCGTGTTATGGCCGTGTCGCATTCAAGACAAACGGTTAAGCGTTTGTTTAGACTTGTTTGGATAGTCGTAAAATGTACAAGCACATCGGCACTCCGCTTGCAGATCAGCCAGCGAGCCGACGCTGAGCAGGCGACACATCTCTTTGCCGGAAGTGCGTGAACAAGCCGCCCAATATCAGGATGTCTCCCTCATGACGAATATCTGGGAATCGACGACGTAGACATGTGAAGATGGCGGCGTACAAAAACACACAGGGAAGGATGAGAAAAGGGCTGCAAACTTTGCAACACAAGTGTGAGCATTCCGCTGCACGTAAAAGAGTAATACTTGGTACAGCTGACGTTGACGACCCAATCTAACCATTGCGCTAGTTCATTTAGTGTGCTCAAAACGCCTTTCAGGGCCCCTTTAAATGTGGTAAATCGAAAAATTGTCAGTGCATTCATTGCTTTATATATAGGGACAGGCAATGGTGCACATATTTGCGTAACACTGTTCGCAAATTCTTCATTTACCAGCGTGCTAACTTTTAAGACAAACATCATTGCCGCCTCTTTGCAGCGCATCTCCAAAGGGCGTAAGAGAGGAACTTTTTTTGTAATGGTACTGTACATTGAAGCCTATCACACAGTCCACCGCTCAAATACGAAAAAAAGCATTAAAGATACCACGTCCCAATAAATACTGGATCTCCACCCAAGGTTCTGCGCTACTTCTTTCAAATCCCAGCGGGTGACAAGAAGCTCAAGAGTGCAGCCGAAATTCTAAATAGTCTAGGAAATTGTGGTAGCTTCCGCAGGCGCAGATAGGACTCCAGTTGTGTGTTTGCAACTGAAAACACCTCAATCTCTTCGGCCTGTGATAGAATAAGCATTAGGTTTCCGTGTATCTTTGACATTGATACCCGTCTCCATGCTGTTTCTGCACATTCACAAGTTACGGAGACTTTTCTGTGGCTCTGAAGTGACCCTTCCCCAAGGAGTTGCTGCACTCGATGTAACCATCATTAGTAGCCCCTATATAAGTTATTTATAAAAATGGTGCTTTAAAGGCCACTGTATATGTGGGAAATTGCACATTGACTACTAATAAACTTGTGTCCCTCAAAGACGAGTTACAATAATAAAAAAAGACTGTGTAAACGTGCAGTTAAGGCTGGTGTATTCGGCAGATGGGCGAGAAAATGCAGCCCGAAAAATCTTCGTGGAGCAGATATTCGCCAAGCAACATATTTCCTTATTTGTTAAAGCGGGATTGTAGTATAAACCGAAGGCTAATTATTCTGCAAGCCACACGTTTTCGCAGGGGTTATAAAAGCAATCCTCCTCACAAAGCATTGAAGTGAAGGCCCAGTTTTGGTTCTTTGTGAGGAGCAAGCTTGAATCAAATCGCGATACATTGCAATGGCGAGATCAGGGACGGGATGACTGGTAAAGACCACTGAAAGAACATGCGAGTGATTACGACATGCTTTCGCTAAAAGTGATGCAAGCCACAGTAGTATCGCAGACGGAAAACTGAAAGACATCTCGGGAAAATACACCGGGCTTAGACGGGTAGATTTAGCTGTGACTATATAAGACTATTGCGCAGGACTTGTATTACTTTGGCCGGTTGACTGAATCACAGACACACAGACAGACCAAAATTTGTGGGTTTAAATAGCCCAAAAAAGACTATCGTTCTTAAAAAGGAAACGGGTTTGTGAAGAGTCCAAAAGTAATGCGCAGAACCGTTGCAGACCCATACGGTCAGCCGCGCCCATGGAACGTACGAAAAATTGCAAAGGAACTGTCTGCGCCAGATGCAGCGCAGATGTGAGGATGACGAATATTCATGAAAGGCCGAACGATCACTAAGAAGAATTGCTCCATTATCACCCTCCCTAAGCGGTCCCCACTTCCTCCCGGCGCGACGTATCTCTGAGTTTTAGGTGCACATCAGACGCGTATCATCACGGCACTTTTTTTAGCGCGCCAACGCAGGACGAGACATTCAGGACCAATGCAAACTTAGGCGAACCAGAACCCGTCTCCCAGAAACACTGCAGAACGCGTAAAAAGGCTTTAAAATTTGTCAACTAAATCACGATTTGAAACGTCCCAGAGCGTGAATTACCCAATGATGGCTAACAATCCACCACCGTGGCTCTACCTCTTTAGCCCATGTGTAACCCCTGCTACGAATCTCCAAATGTTACCACATCAAAAATAAGACGAGCTCTCTCTGAATTAAATTTGACGTATGTCAAACGTACGATGATCCTCCACAGTGATATATTGGCCTCCATTATTCTCAGACGAAGGGCAACCAGTTAGGTGTTGACAAAATGCCGTACACCACCATCAATAGCTTCAGATACGTTGTCATCAGCCGTCATTATCCCGCACAGAGTACTCAACTGAGACAGACCCCGATACCGAATCATGATATACCCATCATCACAAGTGGAGCTTATCATGCCTTAGGGTTCACTTCCGTGCGTTGGCTAACGATTAGGCGCATAGGCCTTCACCACAGGCACTCTACATCGTCTCCCCCCAAATATCACGGATATCCTGTTCGACGAGTGGGACACTCGCCGAAGGTGTCCCCCTCGAACCCTACCCACTCTCTCGAAGAATCAGGAATTGGGCGCGGCCTACAAGACCTACAAGACAATTGACTACCTGCACTGTTTAGTTTCTGCCACCACTGCCTGTCCCATCTTGTGCATTCTAAAACTTGTGCACAGTAGAGGTAATGCGTTTACGACGAGCTCGAACCTGAAGCAACATCAGCCCTCATTCACACAGCCGTTTTTCACCGTGTCACGTCACCGTCACGTCACCATCTTCCGTATGGGTGATGTTTTCTCGTGCGATTTCTCGCCGAAAACGGTGCGACGGTAACGGAAGGCCGAGCTTTACATTTACGTTCCATCCAATCAGAACCAGCCAATCAGAAACACATTATTAAGGCTAAATTTAGCGAAACGTGAGCACGCGTGAAAATCTAAGCCATTTTATTTACTTTTCAGATGAACCACGATCGATTCTAGGCTAAACTGATCACTAGGCAGACGTCCCTGTTCACTGACGGAGAACTCTACTCCGAACGCTACTCCGTTTACGTCTCCTTCGCGGTTTCTTGAGGTGACGGTGCCGTGACGGAGAAGGTGACGCCTGTGTAAATGAGGGCTCACAGCCTGTTCCAGCTCGCCACACGAGCAGCGGCTCCGCACGGCCTTCTGAACCCAGCAAGCCACCCAACGATTGTTTGCTGAATATACGTTTTACCCAATCAAGGTCATGGCCAATTGAAACGCTACAGCGAAAATATGAACCGGAACGAGGTGAATCGAAAAGACTCTTCGTGGAGGTTATGTAACGCCGCGCAGTGGCTGCATTTGAACCTCTCATTTCCGAACTTCTTTACTGTAATTATGCCACTCGTCTCTTTGAGATTAAAACTAAAAGGACGTATTTGTGTGTTATAGTTGACATTTTTGTCATTGCGTTTCATGTTTTCGTGACTGCACCGACGTACTTTCCTGAAGGTGTGTCTAGGAAACCAAAGTGGGACAGATCAGTGGTAGGAATAATTAAAGAATACACACGAGATTTTTATTTTCCTGGGGACATCGTCTGATTCAGTAAGACCATTAAGGACATAATAAGCATAGTTCACGAACTTCGCTCTGAAATGTTTGTTAAATGGTAAGAAAACGCACAAGACCCACAGACAATAATAAAAAACAAATTGAGAAGCATATCATCGAAGAACCTATCATAACGAATGTTAGAGGATATGACCAAAATATTTCTAGAAAGTTGTTAGACATAATTTTGTGATGAGAAGGGAATGGACGTATGATTAATCATGGGCTTGGCTGCCGTCTAAGACGCATTCAAAACATTTACACTAAGTCACTTACCTCAGAAGTTACCATATTTCCTTCCACCACGGCTGGGTTTTGTGTTCGGAAGTGCAGGGGAAAGAAGGACGGTGTCGATATTGAGTGTACCGAAAACTAGCACCCAGGAGATGCTCTATAGTAGAAGATGGCGCTTAATAAGGCTATAGCTTTGAGCACCCTATTCTGCAAAAAGTGCGGTAAAAGCAATGGCTGTCTCAGGAAAGCGTTTTAGAAGAAAGCGCAAGTAACATAGCACTTCCTTATCAGGAAGGATATGGACACCCTGGTGTTGTAGTTGGCCCCGACCTCCCACCATTGACGAATCCAACCATCGTCACTCGGCCCCAGCAGGTGCTCCACCTAAACAGAAGTGTCGGCATTTTAGAGTTGCAGCAGAGGCTGCTGA
This sequence comes from Haemaphysalis longicornis, assembly GCA_013339765.2. Taxonomy (NCBI): domain Eukaryota; kingdom Metazoa; phylum Arthropoda; class Arachnida; order Ixodida; family Ixodidae; genus Haemaphysalis; species Haemaphysalis longicornis. Next base: position 34,380,083 of record CM023452.1, on the reverse strand, counting down.
CATTCTGTGTGGTTGAACATGCCATCTCCAGCACTTTAACTCGGCAGCATTCAACGCCCGAACTTTGTCTACCAAGAAAACCTCAGGGAATCTACTTTTTCAGGCTCAACAAATTTTCCCAGGGATAAACTGCCACGTGGTCTAGAAGAAAGCACGATCCCGCACACTCAGGAAAAACAAAACTTGACAGGTGCATCCACGATAGAATGCCTGTTTTTGACATAAACGTCTTGAAAGAAAAGTTAGGTTTACGAAAAGGGCCGCGAAACGAAGAATGATAGGGGTTACACTTACGGAAAGGAAACCACCATCCTAGATCTGAGGACCAACTCAACTGGAAGATATCAGAATTCAAGTAAAAAAATACGATAGTAGGCTCCCCAGGTAGTAACATAAAATGAAAATCCGTGGACCTTAACGATAAATACTGGCTACTGAGACACGTGTCTAGAATACTCGGACGGCGAGTACTATATGGAGATACGAAATAATAAAATACGGGGGCCAGGAAGGAACTCTGGTGGTGCAGGAGAAGAGTGGGTGTAGGTCAATGGGAAAGGTCTTCGTCCTGCAGTAGCCCCTAAACAGCAGAGGGTGACGATGATGATGTGATACTATGTGACGCCAGATCGTCACAGCAGAAGAAAAGTGATATGTCAAGTATGGAATCGGTTAGGGGCGAAGCACCTTAGGGGCTCGACCTCCCGGCGTTTCATGTCGTTGCCTTCTCATGTCACCGCCATCACATATAGTCGCGGTACTAACACACTGGGACACTCGTTTTCCAACGCCGTGCGCTAGGGCGTTACGAATTACAAAAGACTACACCGGGACACTCGTTTTCCCGCGCCTCGAGCCAGAACGTTTCATTGACGTGGGCAAAAAAAGAACACCCCGGGACACTCGTTTTCGAACGACTTCACCTAGAACGATTTGTGCTTCAAAGACAAGACACTTTTACAGCAAAAATGTATACCTACAACCCCAACAGCGTCACCTCCGTAAGCCTCTCTGTTACATCTCCGGTTTAATCAGTTCGCACCGTGTAGCAACAAGAGACTTACAGACTTCGAATACCCCGCACGGGGCACCTTGAGTAACCTTGGTGACGCTATTGGCGACACCGCGGACCCTGAGCCCAGAACATAATCTGTAACCTGCCGTGGTGATGTGTTTTAAGGTGAAGGGTAGAAATCTCAAACGGTGGCCGTCGGAGTCCAGGTCAAGCTCCGGCGGATGGGCTCCCTGTCTGTTTACCAGGGAGGAAGCTCGGGAACCTCTTCAACTATCAGGGTGAGGATGACGAAGAAAGTACCCCCACCCCCTGCTTTTATACATGCTGGATGGTTTTTCTAAATTTCCCAAACCCAATATCAGCCCCCTAAAAGGGGCCGCACCAATGTTTGAGCTGCGTTGCGTAGCCCAAAGGACATGCGCACATACTCAAACAAGCCGAAGGGTGTAGTGATGGCCGTCTTCGGGATATCGGCAGGCTCGACGGGGATTTGGTGATACGCTTTGACAAGGTCCACTTTGCTAAAGATTGTGCACCCTTCCAAGTGGCTTGTGAAATCCTGGATGTGGGGTAGGGGATAGCTGTCGTGGACAGTCTGAGCGTTGAGCGCTCGGTAATCACCGCTCGGACGCCAGTCTCCACTTTTCTTAGGAACCATATGCAGTGGAGACGCGTGGTTGCTGGACGATGGGCGGATAATACGGAGTTCCAGCATGTGCTCGAATTCACGTTTAGCAGTCGCCAGACGCTCACCGAAGAGGCGGCGCGGCCGAGCTGCGACTGGTGGACCACGCGTGACGATGTGGTGGGTAACGCTATGCTTGGGCGGCTGCCTTAAGTTGCAGGGTCTCGTGACCTCAGGGAAGTCTTCGAGGATTCTTGCGTACGGGCATGAGGGAAGCAGCGTGCGGATTCCAGTTGGAGCGACAGTAGACAGTATGCCCAGGATGGAAAGGCGCGTCCTTGCTGTCAATCAGGCGATGGTGACGCATGCTGACATCTAGGTCAAAGTGGGTGAGGAAATCGGAGCCGAGGATGGGCTGATTGACGTCGGCTACTACGAAGACCCACCGGAAGGCGCGTCGCCAACCAAGGTCCGAGGTGAGGGACCGCAGACCATACGTGGCGATAGAGGTAGAGTTCGCTGCACGAAGTGTAGGTCCATGTGACTTAGAAGTACGCTCATCCTTGGTGGCCGGTAGTACACTGACTTCAGCACCCGTGTTTACCAGAAGCGCAAACCAAGAAATGCGATCCATGACCAGGAAAAGGGCGGCCAGGTTGTAAGGCGAGGTCACTTGCCGCCATTAGTGATCTCGCGGCGCGTTTCCCGACCAGCTGCATGGGGAAGTGCAGTGACGGGCGCGGTGCTGGAAAGTGCGATGCCAAACCTGTACCAGCAGATAGCCGAGCTTCGAGGGCTGCGCGAACAAGAACCACCCGGGGAAGACGAACGGCGGCTAGGACGTGGGGAGGAGCCGCATCGGCGATCAGAGGACGTCCGAAGCGCTTCAATGGAAGCGGCGAGTTGATCGATCCGAGTCTCTAAGCGGGAAACGGCCGATGACTCTGCTGTCGAAGCGAGGGGGGTGACTGAGGGAGAAGTCGCGTCGTGAACTTTATCAGCAAGCTCGGCGGCGCGGTCGAGGGTCAAGTCCCCTGCAGCAGCTAAAACGATGCGAGTGGACTGTGGCAAGCGCTGCAGAAAGAGTTCTTTTAAAAGTGCACCGTTGGAGTCCACGTTGCTCGCGCCCACAAGCTGTCGCATGGTGTTGAGCAGCTGGGAAGGGCGGCGATCTCCAAGCTCTTCGTGGGTGAGCAGGTGCCGGAGGCGCGCGCTCTCAGACGCCGTGGTTCTCCAGAATACCTGCTTTGAGCCGCTGGTACGGAGCATCGTTCAAAGGTGCACCGATGACGTCTGCCACTTCCAGCCACCTCCGGAGGCAGGTTGCAAAGCAAGTGGCGAAACCGAGTAGTCTCCGAGGTGACGCGGTGCAGATCGAAGACGGCTTCGACCTGGGCGAACCAGACGTGTGGGTTCTTGCGCAGAAGGTGGCAGACGGAGCTGTATGACTGCGACGTCCGGCGGCCGCGAGGAAACGTCAGGCAAAAGAGGGCCGAGGGCGCGAGGTTGCTGGGGTCGGTCATGTTTTAGTCCGGAGTCCACCACTGTCGGAACCGCGGGGGTCCGCAGCGCGCGCAAGAGAGAAAGTACCAGCGTGGCAGGCTTTCGGAATCGAACTGCCCGTGCCGTGCTGGGCGCACCAAGCACGCGCCGCTCGTCTCTTTATTCTCGTCTTTTCTAGCCGGCGCCAAGGCGCCGGCTAAGAGCGCCAACCAGAGGGCGCTACAGGTTGATAACGGTATGCTGTATTTACATTCCTCCTGATTTTCTACTTTCGAGCTCTGACTTCGAGGCGATGGTCGACCAGCTGCCCGCATCCTAACAGGCGATCTTACTGCGCACAATTCTCTTTGGGGCTCTTCTCGAATGGATGCCCGAGGTCGCCTGATAGAGACATTCCTTACATCTTCAGGAGCATGCCGCTTCATCAGAAATAGGCCCACATACGTTAATATAGGACACAACACAAACTCATATCTTGACTTGGCTATTGGCTCTGAAGTTCTCTTTCCTCTTCTCGAGGGGGGTATGAGTACTGACCCATATGGTAGTGACCACATCCCCACCTCACTAACATATATAGGTAAAGGCTCATGCACTCCATCTTCCCATAACAGGTTGAATGAGGCACGAGCTAACTGAAATACATTTACAGAGACATCTAAACTACACCACACATCCATAGGACACCTACACGTTGAAGAAGCTACCCAACTCCTCACGGCGCGCATTCTCGACGCCGCCGAAAAGTTCATTCCCCACACCTCTGGCGCCCGCGCAACCAGAGGAGGCCATGTTGAAATGAGGACTGTAGGCGGGTGCGATAGGCCCAGAACAAAGCGTGGGGTATCCTCCGTCGGTACCACACGTCGGGATACCTCATTTTGTTCAAACGGGCCAAGACGTTAGGAAAACGTGTGTGCCGTGAGGCAAAACGAGAGAATTGGCACATCATCTTGACACCCATTAATTCATACACGTACACACACAAAGTCTGGACACATATACGCAAGCTCAAAGGACAACAGACACACAGCCCGCCCCTGGTTAGCACAACTGGGGAAACACTTGAAGACCACGCTAACACACTTGCACAACACTTCGAACACGTGTCCAGTTCAGCACACTACACAAACACTTTTATGAAACACAAAACATCTGCAGAAAAGAAGTCCCTGCGTGATATGAAGAAGACGCAAACTTCCTACAATCCTCCATTTTCAATTCATGAGCTCAAGGCTGCTCTGACCACATGTTAACCTTCAGCTCCTGGTGCAGATAAGGTAACATACACCATGATGCAATACTTACACTCAGACACCCTTGAAACACTCATATACCTTTACAACAGAATATAGCTTTCGGGGCACATTCAACGCTCTTGGACGGATGCCATAGTAGTGGCTTTCCTAAAGGAAGGAAAGCATGCTTCCTCTCTTGCCAGTTATTTTCTTATTGCCCTGACAAGCTGCCTGTGTAAGCTCTTCGAGAAGATGATAAACAGGAGAATCATGTATTTCTTAGAGTCCAATGGTCTTCTCGAGAGCTGCCAGCCAGGATTCAGGGCGGGGTAATCTACCAACGATCAACTCGTTGCAATAGAGGCGTATATTAAAGATGCTTTCCTCCACAGTGAACAAATGTAGCGCAGCAGAAACACACGGGACGGAAAGAATACACACGGACGAGCGCTCGGACGAAGAATACACACGGATGAGCGTGTGTATTCTTTCCGTCACGTGTGTTTCTGCTGCGCTACATTTTTTCGCTATGAATTACCAACTAGCCCAGTCTACAGCTTCACTTAGTTATATTTCCTCTACAAGCAGTAGTGTATGACAGTATTCTTTGATCTTGAAAAGGCGTATGATGCTGCTTGGAGGTATGGTATCGTCAGCAATTTGAAGTCTTTGGAATGTCAGGTAACATGCAGAACACCCTTGCGAGTTACATGTCTGAAAGAACATTTCGCGTGCGAGTTGGAACTTCACTCTTTAGGGCTCCCGTGCGGGAAAATGGAGTTCCGCAAGGTGGAGTTTTAAGTTGCACCCTTAGAAATCATCATCATCATCATCATCCTTATTATTGTGAAAATGAATTCTCTTACTAAGGCGCTGCACCGTCGATTTCCTGTTAAATCTATGTAGACGACGTTCAACTGTGCTTTAAATCCTGTAAATTGTCTGTCTGTGAGCGCCATGTCCAGCTTGGTGTTAACAAACTAGCCGGATGGGCAGATAGCAATGGTTTGAAATTCAATCCACGAAAGTGCACTTGCCTTTTGTTTTCCAAGAGGCGTGGCATCCGGCCGGATCCAGGCATTCAACTCAATGGTGTCTCGAGTCCTGTCAAAAAGGAACGCAAGTTTTTAGGCATAATCTTTGACGAAAAGCTCAGATTCATCCCACACATAAAACCACTGAAACATAAATGCTTAAAAACAATGACTATCCTGAAGGTCAACTCGCACATTTCTTTTGGTGCTGGCAAACAACTTCTTCCACGTGTTTCTTCCAGCCTAATAGGTTCACGATTGGACTATGGTAGCGTTGTCTATGGGTCAGCCACTAAAACATCCCTCAAAATGGTGGACCCTGTGCTTCATCTAGGGCTTCGCTTGGCGTGTGGTCCCTTCAGGACTAGTCCACTTGAAACCCTGTATGTAGAGTGCAACAAATGGAGCCTAGAAATTCAGCGAGCATACACGGGCCGGCTTTATGCGTTTAAAATTTCATCCATGCCTCACTATCCTTTTAAATCAGTTTTTTTGATACATTCATGAATGAACTCCTCCTAAATCGACCATCATTCTCTCTGCTCTTCTCTTACAAAGTTAGATAGGAAGTGTTACACCTTGCTGTCTCCTTTTTAGACACCATCCAAACTTCTGTAACAGACTTTATGGCACCATGGCATCTCCGCCCTGTATCATGCGACACATCTTTCACACATGTAGATAAAAACCGAGCTATCAGATGTGCAATTCTACAGCACTTCTTGTATTTGCAGCAGAAGTATCAGTGTTATGAATTTTATACAGATGCCTCAGGAACTGCCACCTTTGCGTCCTGAGCGGCGCATGGAACCGGTCTTAATGTCTCTAAAACGCTTAACAGTAATACTAGTATCTTTACAGCAGAGCCGTATGGTGTACTTCTTGTTGTTAATCATATACCTCAAAACCACAACCCACATTCCAGGATCTATCCTCGGTATTAAATTGCGTGGAATGCATGCCAGGGCAACCAGTGTGCGCCGCCATATCTGTGGCCAAGCGTCCTGTTGCTAGGCGACGTTGTGCGCACGGCCCGCAGATCACGCACCCCTCTTCTCCTCCATGCAACCATGTGAGTGCGCCCGTGGCCTCCGCGTTTTGCTGCCGGCGGCGCGCCGGCACTCGTTACGTCGGGCTCCGCGAGATGGCGACACTTGTCCAGCTAAGCACGACTGTGAAACACATGACTGTGTTTCACGTTACGAACTCTTCGCCGAACACAAAGTATTGCGTCGAGTTCACTGTGAGTGCGATTAATAACATCTCTGTTGGCGCCACAGTTTAGAATCGGATTGGAACGGAGCAGATGACGCACGCCGGTGTCTTTTTTTTTCTTCGGGATGTGGCCGCAGTGGCCCAGGCTGCGCCGTATCAGTGGCGCATCTGACATGTTTGTGGCCGTTTCCAGTGTTGCCAAGCGAAGAAATTGACCGCTGAACTTTTCAGCGAATACCGTATATACAGATTTCCTCAGTGTTGTGCGGGCATTGTCGTCAACACAGTCTTCAAAAAATCACATTGTTAATCTGATCGTCAAGGGTATTATGTCTCTGTATGTCCACAAGTCTTAACTGGTCCTTTGCTGGGTCCCTGGCCACTGTAGTATAGCGGGGAACGAAGCCGCGGATGGAATGACTGCTGCTGCTACACTGTCGAATGCAGTAGACATAACCACATTGGGATGAGTGGCTCGGAGGGGGCACGGTGAAAGTAGTGAAAGAAGATTTTACATCGCGGGAGACACCAAGTGGCCGCTGGGAAAAAGACACCACGGAGAAGAGGAAGACGAGGGCGTAGTGCGAGCAAGCGCTGCGAACCCGGGAAGTGCAGGGCGACCGAGACAGGGCACGGTTGGACTGGGCATTCCCACGTCAGACGTCCGGTCGACGTGCCGTCCGCTACGAGACCGTCGCCATCGGTGACCAAGGCGAGCTTCCGTCTGGGTGCGGCTCGGACACGAGTGATCGCAAGGCTCTGCCGCGTCGTCACGTTCCGGCTCGAGCCAGGGTTTCTGCTGCTGCGCGGCCGACGTTCGTGGTGCGTCAGCGGCTCCATGCTCCTGCTCGGACCGATGGGTTGCTAAGTCCTGGCCACGACTTCCGGGCCTGGTGTGCTTTGTCGCGGGGGTGTTCCGGAGCGTCCCACACCAGCTCGTTGGTGACCTGTCCGTGAAGCGGCCGGCCAAGTTTGCAACCATCACCCTCGACGACCACTGCGCTCCAACAAGACATACCCGTGAGCCATGCTCAACGCAACTGTTTTGCGGGTCTAGCGACAGCCACTGCCGTGGAAAGCTAACCGAACCCCGTTTTGCGAACATTTCTTCTTTTGAGTGACCTTCATTTCCTTGAGTGGCTAAATAGGTTGTAAATGCATTCCGTCCTCTGTGTGCGTCCGGCATTCTTCTCATTGGGTTCTGCACGATCCTAGCGCAACAAAAGTGGCGAGCCTGCCAGGATCCGCCCATTAACAACCGCAGAACTGAGTTGGATGCCGAGCGCATATTCGTGACGTGAGTGTACTAACAACATGAATGTGGAGAAATTATTGGAGATAGGGACGCAGCTAGGACTCCCGGGGCCGGAACTTCGGGCGTGGATCGACACGCAACGTGCGGAGCAGCGTGCTGAGAGGGCGACTGAGAGAGAGAGGCTTAAGGAAGCTGTAGAACGAGAAAGACAGGAAAGGCGAGAAGCCGACGAAAGAGCTAGAGAAGCCGCCGAGAGGGCAAAAGAAGCTGCTGAGAGAGCAAAAGAAGCTGCGGAGAATGAGATGCGAATCCTCGAGCTGAAGATCCGTCTTCAAGAAGGATCGCGAAACGCCGCAAATGCCACTGCCGACAGTGAAACTAGCCCCAATGTATCAGTGATGAATCCGCAAAAGCTCCTACCCCTATTTGACGAAAGGCGCGATGATCTTCACGCGTATCTTCAGCGCTTCGAGCGCGTGGCAGCTGGACAGAGGTGGGCCCAGGACAAATGGGCCGTTGCACTCAGTATGTGCTTGACCGGAGAAGCGCTCACCGTGATTGGGAGGATGACTGCAGAGGAATCACTGGACTACAGCACAGTCAAAAAGGCATTGCTGCAACGGTTCAAATTCACTGCCCAAGGATACCAAGAAAAGTTCCGCAAAGCCCGGGCAGAAGACCGCGAAACGGGAAAACAGTTTGCAGCCAGGCTGTCGAGCTACTTCTACCATTGGGTGGAAATGACCAACATTTCTAAAACCTACGAAGGTCTCCGTGATTTGGTACTGTCGGAGCAATTTTACAGTAGTTGCCACCCCAAACTCGTCGTTTTCCTCAAGGAACGCGAATGTGTCAACCTGATTGCCTTGGCAGACGTCACGAACCGTTTCCTGGAGGCGCAAAACCTTGCGAACTTAGGGCAGGTTCCTGCTGACGTGCGAGATGATCCCAAGGGGGCAACCGATACCCAAAAAAGGACACCGCAGAAGTGCTTTCTATGTGATCGACCCGGACACCGCGCACACGACTGTCCCACTGTGGCCAGAGGAAACACCACCTGTTCTGAGTGTGGCAGATCAGGTCACAGTGCCGATAACTGTCGAAGTGGATCGGGAGGCAAAGACACGGTAGCTGCGTGTCATTTACGAGCCTCCAAGGAGTCCGCCAAAACCAAGTGTTACAAAGCCCAGTCGTCGGACGCGAGAGCAAGTGATCCCAACTCTAAGGACGTCAGCGACAGGAATTCACCTTTTCTGGTAAAGGGGCTGCCAGTCATTCCAGGACGTGTGCTCGGTAAAGCCGCTAGAGTCCTCAGAGACACTGGGAGCAACACCGCCATCGTCCGCCATGATCTGGTCGACGACGACTGTTTCACTGGGAAGACACGCCGTGTTGTCCTTCTAGACGGGACCGCGAAGGAACTACCGGAGGCGAAAATCCAAGTACAGACGCCGTATGTTGTAGGAGAGATTAGCGCTGCCTGCATGGCCTGTCCCCTTTACGACCTGGTTCTTGGCAACATTCCAGGCGTAAGGGAACCTCACGATCCAGATCTTGACTGGGAGTACGGAGTTATTGGCGACAGTGAAACGGGTACGAGCAGCCTAGGGCGAACGCTGCCCTCGGAACCGCACTACCTGTTTTCCGCTGTGGCAAGCGCTGAAGCCCTGCAGGACATACGCTTAAGAGCGCCACTACTCCGGCACCCTAACCTCAACCGCGTAAAACTAGCGCAGGAACAGCGCGAAGACCCCACTTTGAGATCTATTTACCGGAAAGTTGGAAAGGAGTCTCGCTCTGCAAGAGGCCACCACTACACTTTCTTCGAAAGTGAGGACCTCTTGTATCGGGTCTGTCGCCTTTCAAATGGAAATGAGTTCAAGCAGATAGTGATGCCCCAGACCTTCAGAGAGTCAGTCCTTCGAGCCGCGCATGAGCGCCTCATGCCTGGACACGCCGGCATCCGGAAGACGACTTATCGGATTTTAGAAGAATTCTACTGGCCGGATTAGGACGAGATGTGAAGCGTTTCGTTGCGATCATGCACGTCTGCAACCGGAAAACGCCTGAACCGCAAGTTGCTGCGGCATTTCTGCTCAACTGCTCCCAATGCCGCAACTTGCTTGCAGCACACCGGTATCGCAACGGAAACGCGTAAATCAACTTCCCGACAACCCAGGAGGTGATGCAAGCAGGCAAGATACACGATCTAGACTTCGACACCTGGATACGCAACCTTGTTCCTGGTGGCATACTCCATGCACCCACCAGAGAAGCCCACGACACAAGGTTTCCCGCAAGTGAACAGGCGTCCAGCAGTGTCGTGTTGTGCGGGCGCGTGTGTAACTTGACGGTGACATAACGTCGTTCATCGTAGTTTATTGTTAAGTGACGGCATCCTGCGCGTGATTGCATTGTTATCAGTGCCCTTTTTTTGCCCTGCCTAGGGATTAGTAGAATAGTTGTTTGGTCCCCTAACAACTTTCTTAAGGTGGGGGTGATGATGATGAGAGTGGCTCGGAGGGGCACGTGCGAACGGTGAAAGTAGTGAAAGAAGATTTTACATCGCGGGAGACACCAAGTGGCCGCTGGGAAAAAGACACCACGGAGAAGAGGAAGACGAGGGCGTAGTGCGAGCAAGCGCTGCGAACCCGGGAAGTGCAGGGCGACCGAGACAGGGCACGGTTGGACTGGGCATTCCCACGTCAGACGTCCGGTCGACGTGCCGCCCGCTACGAGACCGTCGTCATCGGTGACCAAGGCGAGCTTCCGTCTGGGTGCGGCTCGGACACGAGTGATCGCAAGGCTCTGCCGCGTCGTCACGTTCCGGCTCGAGCCGGGGTTCCTGCTGCTGCGAGGCCGACGTTCGTGGTGCGTCAGCGGCTCCATGCTCCTGCTCGGACCGCCGGGTTGCTAAGTCCTGGCCACGACTTCCGGGCCTGGTGTGCTTGGTCGCGGAGGTGTTCCGGAGCGTCCCACACCAGCTCGTTGGTGACCTGTCCGTGAAGCGGCCGGCCAAGTTTGCGACCCTCACCCTCGACGACCACTGCGCCCCAACAGACATACCTGTGAGCCGTGCTCAACGCAACTGTTTTGCGGGTCTAGCGACAGCCACTACCGTGGAAAGCTAACCGAACCGGTTTTGCGAACATTTCTTTTTTTTGAGTGACCTTCATCTCCTTGAGTGGCTAAATATGCTGTAAATACATTCCGTCCTGTGTGTGCGTGCGGCATTCTTCTCATTGGGTTCTGCACGATCCTAGCGTAACAATCGTCTTGCGTCGGCCGCACTCGCGTCTCGCGTGCTTGTAGAGTCGACAGAGAGCCTTCTGCAGCCATCGCAACCATGAAATCAGCTGGTATGCAAGTACATAATCGCTCGCCGAAGGCATATCACTTCGCCTCGACCGGGGGCCAGCCTCAGCACTTTTCAGGTTTTGGGAAGGGGGGAGGAGGGGGGGCTTTTTGTGTCGGCAACCCAGAGCGTCTTCCTCTTTTCGCATTTCGGAAGTACGGCAAACCAATTAATTGTTCATGCAAGATGCGCGAATGGCGGTACTCGCTCGCGTGGGGCCGCCCGTAAAAGTGCTACAGTTAAACCTGGATATAGCGATGTTTACAAAAGTTCACAATTTTTTTGTTACAAGCAGGTTTCCAGTTCATACTAGATGGAACGAAGCACAAACGAAACCAAAATGGTAGACAACAGTGATGGTGAACTGATCTTAAAGGATTTATTCCACTGTGAAAAGCTCCGTTATAGGAGCGTGCAACTTTCTCGCGAACTTAGTAACTATACGGCACCGCAAAGAAGCAAGGTCACTTACACCCGTATTCACAAACGTAACTTAAGCATCACTTTTGCTTTTGACTCTTTTCGGTGTCTGAAAACCGTTTCGAGGACCACACGTATGCTGGAAGGGCAACTTGATGCTCTTTGCCGAAGTTAAAATTGTCGAGATGGTGATAGCGAGGATACTGTACCGGGCAGCGACGTTCTTATTTCTTCCAGGGGGAGATAGAATTTTCAAAATTGCGAGCTTGCCTGGAAAAAACAGAAGTTTTCGTTTTCTGCCTGCAGACCTCATAACCGACGAAAGGACTCCACAGATGGCAGTGGAGACGCGTGACTACATATACCGACAGGCAGGCAAAGCACCTAAACGACACCGAACTCGCATAGGAAGCGCGGCGCGGGCGAAGTTCGCTTAAAGGGGCCCTGAAAGGCGTTTTGAGCAACGTCATCTGTGCCCAGTATTACTCTTTTACGCGCAGCGGAAAGGTCACATTTTGGTTGCAAAGTTTGTCACTTTTCTCACCCTTCGTGTTTTTTGGACGCCGCCATCTTCACATGTCTACGTCATTGATTCCCAGATGTTCGCCATGAGCTAGACATCCTGCTATTTGGCGGCTTTTCACGCACTTCCGGCAAAGAGATCAGTCGTCTGCTCAGCGTCGGCTCATCGGCTGATCTGCCAGCGGAGTGCCGGACTACTTGGACATTTTACGACAAACGAAAAAAGTGTAAACAAACGTTTAACCGCTTGTATTGAATGCAACACGGCCATAACACGACATGGATATTCTCTTACCTGAGTACGTTCCATAAAGAAAGCGTGGAAGCTCCGTGGCACTTCTTTCGTGCAATCCAGAGAACGCCCTGAGCCGAATGCCCGGGTTTGACGCATACATTTTATTCAACTTCAAACAATCCAGTGATGCGTTTCGAACGAACGCAACGTCAGAACATGCGTTGCAAGTCAACCGCGATTGACAGACGATGGGTTGCCTCCTCCTGCCCGTCGTAAATTCGGCACTCACCTCGCGCGCGGTTTGCGGGGACGAACAGAAGCCACTTAACTCTGGCGCACAAGCCGAGATGGCGTTTAGCCACGCACACTGCACATACCCCATGCGAGGTTGAGTCGTACGTCGCTCGAGAAAGATAATCCGGACCATGGGAAGCACTATCCACCCCAGAAGCACAACGTTGCATTGCATCGCGAAACAAAGGCGTCCACAACACACATACCATCGCCTCCTGTAATGTCAAACGCATCTCGCACTTCCCAATGGGAGTGAGTGGTACGCCTGCAGTACCCACATGTCGCGAGGTGGGGCCCCGAGCTGAACCGGGATCACGCATCGTAACTGACTTCTGGAGCGGTTTGTGCCTTGTTGCCAAGGCAACCGATGTTTGAGATTGTCAAAGAAATGGCGGTCGCTCCAGGGCTAGAAAGCTAAGAGCCGCGGCCGAAGCATGTTTTGCAATGTTTTGCCAACGTTGCTGCTCTCCACCACGGCGGCCGCCCAAAGCTGAACTGGTCACATGATTGAAGCGTTTTGTGCACGGGTTTTGTATCGGTTTAAAATATCTTTTTCGCATGCCGCCGGCAGGAATTACCACCGCCGCAAAATAAACCCGCCACCAGCGGGCCACATCTGATACGGCGCTTTTGGATAAACAGTGCGCGTGCATCAAAGGGAACGAGCGCGTGATCCTCCCCGTGCGGCTGCGAGTTCGCCGCCGATAAAAAAGTCACGAAAGGGCAAGGCCAGGTCGCTGCACACATGCGGCCAGATTTTTCGTTCGCTTTCCAGCCTTGAGCGGAGTTCGGGATTCATGGTGTCAACAAAGCTTGCTCGTAGCAGACGGCAGTCGGAGGAGCGTAATAGCGGAAGTACGTCACCGCTGCGGAGCGCAGCATCATGGGAGGGAAGGCTCACGCGCCGTCAACAGCGGAGAGTAAGTGGAAAGGAGGAGGAAACGCGGCGCGACGATAATGCGTGTTTTTCATTTACGATTTCTCAGCTAATACTCATCGCTTTAACAAAATTCTTGCGGGAGGAGATTGCTAATAGATTGCTTTATTTGGTTACATGTACATCCATGCATCGGCGGAAGGTATTTCAGGACCCCTTTAGTTGGTGCATTTCACCAGCCAATTTTTTAGAAAACGTGCAAAAAACAACAGCTCACCAGCGCAGTGAATTCGTTACATCAACGTTAACTGTAGCAACGACTTCGCCACATAGAGGTCGGGAACACATGGGTTTCAATGGGGAGGACAATGGGGAATTAAAAAAAACTTCGTTAATTCATGGATTCATTACATAGAGGTTGGTTCGTTATTCGTTGCATTCAGGTTTAACTGTACCAATGAGAGGCGACGGCCGCCCAGGAGTCGTGACTGGAAGATCACATCGGAAATTCGCCGCATTGGAGACCAATTGTGGCGATCCTACGTTAAGAGGTGCGCCAGGTGAAGTGACTGCTTTAGAACTGTTCTAATAAAAATACTGCGCGCGTGTGGAGGTTAAAGTTTGGTCACAAAAGAATTTAGTGGTGTATACCACACGTTGGTATAGAATTTGGGGGAGGTAAATTGGGGTTGCAGTCAGCCTTTAAGTTTGGAGGCACTCCATCGGTACGTCAACCTACGCGGTGTTTGGGATTATTCAGAGCTGCATAAGGCCCCGTTTAACCTTATTATCGCTAACGGAAAGGCGTGAGGTCACACTAGCGCCGCGGTGCGCGGATTCATCGAGAGAGGCAGTTCAGGCATTAAAAAAATTTTATTCAGTGGTTTGAAGCTTTTTTGGACTTTTCAATAGGTTCATGAAAAGAGGTCAACAATAGAAGCACAGCCGTGGCACGTGTAATTGGAGTTCGATATGATCCGAATGACGCTGTTGGGTCCACATTCGACATTCGGGTTTCTGATGACACCTGTAGAAAGCAACCCCAGGTATAGAAATTTTATATATTACGGTGCTCGTACACAGTCAAATAAGAGCAGAATCTGTGGCTTCGCGCAACACTTTAATTCGACCGCCAGCAAACCAAAAGAGGGGGGTTGAGGGGCGAAGATTGATTGATTGATTGATTGATGATGTTATTGATTGATTGATTGATTGATTGATTGATTGATTGATGATTGATTGATTGATTGATTGATTGATTGATGATTGATTGATTGATTGATGATTGATGATTGTAGGGTTTATGCGCCCCGCAACGCAGACGATGAGGCGGCCGTAGTGGAGGACTCCGGATTAAGTTTGACCACCTGGGGATCTTTAAAAGGGACACTGAAGTGATATGTAAACATTGCGGGATTACTTGCGCAATTGTAGTCCGGAGTCCCCAGACCATGTTTCGACCACCCTGGCGCGTTTACGCGATTTTATTTAGAGAAAATTAATTCGAAAATGCTGTCCTCCTCTCTTTACGCTCGCCCATTTTCTGCGGCGTTTTCGTGTGACGTCGAGAGGAGCCGAGCTCGCAATTGGCTGCGCTACTGCACGGCTCCCCTGCCTTCAGAAAGTCAGTCGGCCCACCGTTTCGTCCGCGGCCGCCGACGGGTCGTCGCAATTCGTTCGCTCAGTTGAAACGAAGCCAGGACACGTTTGTGAATGGTAGAATCTGCCTTTCTTTACTTGGTTAGTTTGTACACTGTATCTAACTCCAAGTCAAGGTCGCTTCACACAAGCGCACATGCGACGCTTCGCTGACTGGTACGCCAGTAGGAAAATATAAGGCCTCTTGAAGGCGGGAGAAGAGTCAGCGAAGTCAATGTAGGTACTAAGGAAATAAAATCAACTGATACTTTTACTGTACAGCGTAAAACTAGGTGGCGGGAAGCACTTTTTTGCGCTGGGCGAACAAGCACAGCGGTCAGCAGCACGACTACGCATCTGCGAACGCTTTTCCGTCTACGAAATGCAATTGCTAGATGGAGCTATTGTGGAAACTCGGGCGACGCTTACTGCACGAGCGCAATACAACAAATAGTCACCTAAGCTGCTTGAAATGCCAAAACTAAATAAAAGTGTAAACTGGTTTACATTATATACCCTATATTACCAAGCCCAGCGGAGCCCGCTCCGTGGCCGAGTGGTTTGGGCGCTAGATATGCCACCGCAAGTGTTTTGCAAGTCGAGTTTCGAGTCCCCGGGGGTACATCCTTTTTTTTTCTGTAAGTTAACGCTTTCGTTTTCCGCCGAAGTTTTCATATTGAGTTCACCTTTTTTTTTGGCCGCAACGTTCATGGCTCCACGAACTAGTTCACAAAGCGCGCGCAGGCTGGCACTGGCGCGCTAGCGAGTTCTCGTTGGCGTGCTGTTGCCATAAGCACCGACTGCTTGCAGGCAGTGGGCACAGGCCAGAATGAACAGACCCTTGGCCTGGTGCGAACACGCTTTTTACGATACAGGCATGAGGGAGGCAAGCTCCAAATATGGGGAAAAGCGGGGAAAAAGCGCATGACATTTGGGCGTCTGCGGGTACGCGGAGGGCGTTCATGCACTGCGTAGGTTTCGGCTAGTGAATGCTACGATTCCAATGCGTCCTAGGAGGCTTATCTTTATGCATTTTTACAACTCGACAACATGGCAGAAGCGCCGTACGATGATTACTGAGTTATTGAGAATGCCCTTCCAACAACGCCAACGGTTGTGTTTTACAGAACCGAAACCGAAACCGAAACTTGTTTGGTTGCTCAACTTGGGCATCGTCCAATCACGGTGCCCGCTCCTCCTAACGTCACAGCTTTAGTTGGTGCGGCCGCCGCAAACCGCGCACCATGGTAGTTTTTCTTCTTTTGCGCTTTGTAAAATAATTACCGATTTGTCAATCGTAAAAACGATGAAAAGTGTGCTAATTTGAGCCAGTCTACGCAGTGCAAGCAAAAATGGGAGCTTGACAAATTCACTTCAGTGTCCCTTTAACGTGCGCCAAAATCTCGTGCACACGGCGTTTTTGCCGCCTCCATCAGAAAAGCGGCTGCCGCGGCCGGGAATCGAACCCACATGCTAGTGCTGTCAGTAGCACAACGCCTTAGCTACTGAGCCACCACGGCGAGTGGGGGGGGAGGGGGGGGCATAGAGTTTCATACAAATAACTAGAGGGGAAACTGGCGCTAGTGTCAACGCGAACATGGCAGCGGCGCTTACGCTCAAATGGAATGATGGGTAGTTTTGGAACCGGATTGCGTAGGATCAAAACGGGCTTATGGCTGCGCAAATTGTGTTTTTTGACAAAAAAGCTCTTACTGCCCGGTTTTCCGTTTACAAATACATGGGCGAACAAAAAGTTAGTGACGAAAAAAACGGTTTTGTACGAAATAAAACGGCGCGTTAAATAAAAAAAAACAGACGCGGAGTCGAGAAGGTTTGTGGAGCAGGTTTGCCATTTTCTGCCAACTACAGCAGGACGCGGACTTCTTTAAAAACTACTTGTAAAAGTTTCGGCGCTGGTGGTTTGTAATAGTAAGAGAATTTTTGTGCTCATAAGAAAAAAGAAACCGATTACCTTTTGAGAAGTTATATAGTGACATACATCAAGCTGCGTTCCTATCAGCCGCCGGTGCTGCTGGTCTACGCGTAGGAGCCGGCGTTCGCACGAAAGGTTTGGCTGTTCCAAGCGATTCGCAACCGTCGTCAGCTTCGACAATACATTGCTGTGCCGAATGAGAGCGCCGCAACTCCTAATTAGCAGACAACTTCGCCGCACAGAGCGTCGTCATTTGTTTTCGTGCTCGCTGTGCGGCAATGCATTGATAACCCACCCAATTCGCAACTCTGGTTTTAAACATTCCACTCAGGGCGGCCGTCAGTGCACGCGAGGCATGCAGTTCAAGCAGAAACGTATTTTTGATAGCTTCTTCCAACACACCGCATAGGCAAATGCGTTCATGCAAATCCAAAACGAAAAACGAAACTGCCTGCAATCCTAGTAGAAGTTTCAGGAGCCATCAAGCGCCAATCCGAATCCACAACTACCCATCACGCCCATTGAGGCGTACGATCGCAGCGCCAGTTTCCCCTCTAGTTATATTGTAAGAAACTCTATGGGGGGGGGGGGGGGGGGGGGGGGCTGGCGAAGAGAACCTAACAAAGTTAGATGACCCCGAAGGCAAAATACAAAACCGCTCAATAAAAAAAAACGGTTGGTCTCAATTACAAAATGCCCATTTTATGATAAACTACCAAGAAGTCAAAGTCTTTTTGTTGAGCGAGAGATAGTTAAACGCAAAGTTGTTGAGCGTGTCAAATGGCGCAATCGGATAGATGTAGCAAGTTTTAACGCCAAGGACCCAGATTCGATTAGGATCACGGGAAATGGTTATTTCTTGATGCGCTTGATGTGCCTCGGTTATCACCATCAACGTTTTGTATTATCATTTGTGTAACGTTGGCTTTCTTGCAGAGTGTTTTAATGCGGCATCGAACGCCACCCCTGAAGATAGAAAGCGTCGCTTTATAAATATATCAGTTATTAAAGAAAACATTTCAAACAGTGGTGACCTAAGCCACCGCCCAGAAAGATGAGTGGGAAATTATCATGAGTGGGTCCTTTAAGTTTCTTTCAGTGTTGGACCCTATTATGTCCCTCCTGCCGATATGATGTCATTATGGCCTGACGTTGGGCTGTATTTCGATATTTATTTCGTCTTTTGATAATACTACGTTTTTATTTGCTCCAGTTGAGCTTGGTGAGTTACCAGAGGCTATTTGAAAATGACGAACGCTGCATTTTGTCGTTATGGCCCCTTAACGTTTCTTAGCCCTAACGCTAAGACTAGCGGCGTTTCAAGCAGCGTATAACTCAGTGTACGTCAAGTGCAAATTCAGGTTGGCGAGTTTAGTTCTCCTGGCGTAACGTTAAACCGCGACCATGAAGCTGGTCGTGCGTTAAACCGAACGTCAGGTCGGCTGAGAACACGCCGCTGTGCGCCCAATTTTACGCAACGCTCATTTTCCCGGTGTCGCGTTCGCGGCCACTCGAAGCATGACATTGCAGATCTTCCCATATCCATGTTTACGACCAATGGACACGCTCATTTTATTAATTTTTGACGCATGGAATGTGGAACGTGTCTCAGCCAAGTTACATTTATAATCTTGGCAAACAAACTGCGCATAAAAATTAGGCTAAGGGAGAAGGTGACGAACACGGGCGCAGTCACAGTGACTCTTCGCCGCCCTCTTCAGTAGTGTGTGGGATGCGTGCGTGTGACAAGCATAGATCTAAGGAAGCAATGCGGTTTTTCTTAGTCCAAGTTTAAAGCTTTGTCTAAGTCCACAAGTCACGAAGAGGTTTTCTTCTGCGCGGTAAACCGTACATGAAAAGCCACAAAACGTATGTACTTAGCAAGGCTTCTTGGTGGGCAAGTTGTTACATTTTCGAATGAAGCAGCGTAAAGCACGGGACAGAGTGAAAATACGACGCTGTGTGTCACTTCCACTTTGTCCCGTGCTTCGCGCTCTTTCGGTTGAAGAATATGTACGTAGCTCCCTAGTCAAACTATACTACCTTACTATCCTCGAACTATCCTATCCTATTATCCTACCAGCAAAAAATTATAGCCGTCTGCTTAAGATGCCTGCTACAGATACTGTAGAGTATAGGTTCGGTATGCCAAGAACTTTCGAAAAAAAACAGCATCCCCTTTTGGTTCTTTTGCTTCGATATGCGTTCATGCAAACACTCACATTCATGGGTACCCCAGCACTAGCTGAATAGAGCGGTACAAATAATAAACATTCTGGTATACACCCCTCACACAGGGATAAACTTACATGCGGGGCGAAATCTTGCGCATGGACATTGCACGCATATCAGTCCCGTTGGCTTGTAGCCGCAAATTTCTTCTGTGGTGCAGTTTGGGCCCTTAAAAAGAATTAAGTGGTAGTAGTACAGAGCTTTATTTGTAGCTACAAAGGCTAGTTAGTTCGGGAGGTGGGGAGACCGGAGGTCGGGTCCTACCGATGACGAGAGTAGCTCTCTTAACTGAATTTCCCGGAATTAAGTGCGGTCAGAGCTGCCCAATACTCTCGCCGAATGCACTTCGCCAGTTAAAATGGGATGTAGTTTGAGCGGACATTACCCCCTGCAATGCACCTGGGTGTCTAGGACACCATAGGCATGGGCGAGGGGGACGAATATGAAGAGGGACACCCAAGGTGGACACTGTGGCTGCATGGAACATTGTTGGTCTAAACGAGACGCCATAGGAGTTCCTCAGCCTCAGAGAAGAGAGGTACGGCAGGGGAGAACCATGCGGTGGAAGAGCGGTAGTGGGATGTAATCTCTTGAACATAAAGGATCCGAACACAAGATGAGAGCCCCATGGGGAGGACCGAGGTCCGCACTGAATCCACCAGTGAACTTTCGAGTGGCCCGGTGCGCGATTTTGTTGCCCCCCACGCTTGTTTAGACTGCGGTCCAGATCAACTGAGAGCGACGTAAGAGCATTTTGTGGGACCATTTCGAGGGCTCGAGGGGATATGAATCCTATGGAGAAATTCCAAACAGCCGTTTCCGAATGCTACATACAAAAGAACGGGGATGACTTCAGAGTTTGTGCATGGGCTATAACCGCCTCTTCCGCTGCCGCCAGGAAGGTGGTCAGCAGAGTGAGAGTAGAAGGGGAAGTGTTGCTGCCGGGGATGGCCGAAACTGCGTAAGGCCCGTAAGGCCTACTTCAGTTTGCGTAGAGGCGGCTAGTTCGAAACAATAATGCTCGAGGTTAAATACTACTTTGAAATCAGTCCACACGCTTCTTCCTCACTCTTTTTGATAACATTTGCTGGTTATTATACATTATTATAGTATTTTAAGGATTTGATGGCCTAAGGCGTAAATTTCAATGGATATATGGCGCGAACAAGTTTTTGCTATCGTTGTGGTCATGCACACCTGTTGGGAAATAAAGAATAAGCAGGTTTATGTAGCATTCTGTAAACTACGTTCAATTGAGTTCATCTAAGTTCTATTTTCTTAAATGGTCCCAGCAGTGAGTATAACATCAGGGGTGGCTGAAGAAAAACCCGTTCGAGAAGGAGAATTGCTTCGAGGCCAGGGAATACATTTACTCGAAATAAAAGAAACAAATATCGTTTATCCACTGGTTTATCTCAATCCCTCAGATTGAATACAAACCTAGACATATCTTGCTTTCCCGCTAGCTTGACGTTGGTGTGAACCTGTTACAATCACGTGCATTTACGTTCAAGTGTCACGCGGCACGCTCTATAATAAATATTTTACGCTTGCAATGCACACTTTTGTGAATTTTCTGAAATGGGCACAGTGCCCCTCAAAACTTCTATTCCTGGCCAATCCCCGAAGTGGGGATGTGCAAGAAGAAAGGAACAAGATCGAGGACAAGTTTTGTCCTACACTCGCAACGTACGGATGTAGCACAGTTGGTAGGGCACTGGGCTGTGAATTGTACGGACCAGGGTTTAAACCCCATTAGATCGCACATGTGTGTTCATTTACTCTTTACAGCTTCCTACATTTTTTTCGCCGGTCAACTACAACGGAACGTTCTCGAAATCTGGGGCACTTAAGCCTTTTGACATGAAAACTTCGAAATTCTGAACACCTCACACAGTTTACTAGGTTCATTTTTAGTCAGCTAGAGTTATCAGCGGTCCCGTACTCATCTGCCACTCCGGAGAAGCCTGGTTCGATACATACGCGACACAAAAGTTCCCTAATTTCCTTTTTATCTCGATTGGTTGCATTGTTCATACGGGAACCGATGAAATACGTTACGTCATTGCAAGGATTTAGTTACTTGACTTTTATACTTTCCACAGCCCGTAATCTTGGGTGTCACGGACATTAAAATTTTGACCAAAATGGTTAACTAATGCATTCGAATTAAGCCACCACTGGTACTCATGAGATACGGAATGCATGCTGCTCTCGCTGCTTGTCTGCCACAAAAACCTCACTAAGAATTTCTTCAATGTATATTAGATAACCGATTACTAATGCAGCGGGCAGGAAAATGTCTAAAGTCTGTCAGGCCGTTTAGTGATCCTTAGAACATTCCTAAATATCTTGCACAGATTGTTTTGCTTCAGCATTTTAATGAGACCGGACTCGGTTGAAGAAGTTAAATTTCCTGCAGATCATAAAAATTAGTATCGATCTCGCTATTATAACTGGTTATTCATAGAATCATGTGAACAATTTCACAGCACTTAGGAATCGATGAAGCTTCAGTCATAGACAGGCAAACTACAATTGCCCTGAGAGTTTTTGGTGGAGTGCCACAGTGCCACTATCAATAGGTTTGCACTAATGAGCGATGTATTCTGGTGAGACCCCAATGGTCAAGGTCCATACAACTTTACTGTAATCAGTATCTTTCTTTCAAGCAAATCTGTACAACCCAATTTTTTATTTGCCTAAGCGGCAAGTGCCACAAAAAGAGCTTCAATTGAAAAACATGGGTTAGCAACGGAAGCGCGTGTTCAGTCATCGCAGATTCGTAGTTATTTACCTTATCTCCTCCACAGATGGCCGAAGCAACAACCGGTGGAATGCCTGAAAATGAGCATATGGCGGGTAAGCGGGAATGCAGTCGTTGACAAATATTTACCCAAATCCCGAAGACGCAGCCTATGAAACAGCGCTGGTATTAACGAGGGGAGGGTTTCCCAATTTCGATTGAGACCTCACCCCTCCGAATAGAATGAATACTTTATTCCCACCCGGCAGGCGCCTAGCCATCAGCGCCTGAAGCTCGTCTCATGCATGCACTACTCATGCACTACCCCGAAATACAGGAAAGCTTTGTTTTGTTTACTAGACAATGGTGGTTTCTGTTACAACAGTAACGTAACTCTCAAACAAGAGTTAAACGAGAAATATATCGTTTGAGCTTTGTTCTTACTGTTAGGCAAACAAGCCAATGACGTTTTAATCATCGATGACGATCGTAGTGTAATACCTGGTCGTGGGTATGCTCCTGTCACCTCACCCAGGGGTTACCCCACCCTCAGCACGACAACCCCAAACTGATCCCAATTTTCCAACAAACCTTAAGATTCACACGAATCAAAACACAGCCTACCTCCTACAACCCTTCTCCATTTTAACGTCCGGCCCTCCTGCTCAACTAAATGTTTGTGTCTCGTCCTACTTTCCTTTAATGGGCCCCGGGGGAATGAATACGTAGCATTCGGTTGCGACAACTTTTTTCGCTTGGTAAGACCATCGTGTAGAGTTGAGGTGGCCGAGAATCAACTAACCACTAAGATGACCCGCTCAACATATAAGTATAAAGTGGAAATGATGCGCGCCAATATTCGAAGGAACCGTCATCACCGTCTGCTGCATTTTCCAGATTTACCGTCTATGAAACGGTAAACTTGCGAGTCATATGAAGGCGTGTTTTCTTTGTTTGTATTCTTTTGAAATAGCCGGCAAGAAAAGATGTGTATCTTTTTTAGGTCAGACATTTAAAGCCTTTAATGCTGCAGAGAAGCGAGCCCAGAGGAGCCAACAGATCAGCGACCTTGGTTTGGGAAGGAGGAAGACTGAAGGTAAGTGAAGGCACGTAATCGCACAAGAACGCGCAAGGACACTCAGTGTCACAGGAGCAATGCCACTAAAAGGCGCGGAAACGCACACACTACGCGCGAACGGAAATTTCTTTCAACGAAACTCCCATAGGTTATAATTGAAGCGGCAGTCAAGAATACAGGTCAGCAAGTCCAGTGTATACCGATGTAGCAGCGGAAGCCGAGTGCCATGGTCCGAGTACGTTGCTGAGTTTCAAACGTGTATAAGTACGCAGTCGCTAATATTTTAGAACGGGGATTACGCGCAAGCTTCCTTGGCATGCCTTGCTCGTACATTTCACATGGAGTTCTCCAGAAAAGTAGAAAACGCGTGAACTGGTCGGATTTTTTCTGTTTTGTTTCTAAGGTACGTACTTAGCGACCTTGAGGGCCTCGTTTTTCCTTGTTTTGCGTATAACGCCTCCTACCTCCAGCACCGCTTCGCGATTGCTTTTGCGTAACTTCCTGGGCGTGCGGTTTTCCTCGCTGTCTCAAAGCATCCTTCCTCTCCGATGTTCGCTTCCCTCTCCCGTCTCGACGGGAAACGACTTATTAAAGCGATTTTACACACGCCTTACGTACGCTTGCGCATGCATACTGATGAAGTTCTCGCATCTGCCGAATGCTCTCCAGTGCGTGCGCAAACCCCTGATGAGCTTCAACGCAAGTTAACAAAGATGGACGAAACATGAAGGGCGCCGCAGTAAGATGAAATCAGCCCAGAACTGATACAGGCATTCAGGTTGTGGAAACCCTGCTAACGTCAAGCACGTAGGTTAAACTTCGATCATATCGACCGTCGATGCAAACATACATTTCAATTTGCCTCATTCTACACCCGCGTGCACATAACCTAACATTCATTCTACCGTCACAACCTACCCGACCGGAACAATCTCCCTGCCGCCGCATTACATAGCACAACTTCTCTCTGTCGATTAATCGTGATGTAACATGAAACGTTCTTAGCTTAGCTGTGCATTATTTTGGGATCACGGAATGTCAAGTCTAAAAGGATGATGTCGCAAAACGACGTAAGCAGGATATGACAATAACGAAGCACTCTTCGTCGGCTCTTGATCGGCAGGATATGACAATAACAAGTAGAGATGGACAGGTGGAAAACATGACAACAAAGACAAGACGCCAGTGAGATCCAACCATATAGAATAGAGAGAATGTTTCACTTTCCACAGAAGTTTGCGGCAGCTGGGTAAACTTTTTTTTCTCAGGCTAACCTGTTTCCTTTTTTTTCTTCGCCTGCTTATGTTTTTGTCACACTTAAGTTTTAGCTACTTTTTCTGTTCCTGTTTCGTTTCCGGGAATGTAGATTGCATAATATTGTCTGCACTGTCTGCATCGTACCATTTTCCGAACGCTGTTGGAGGCCAATTGAATCTGGCAATTAGGATAGACACCTCCTTTCCTACGTTTTTTTTTCTTTTTAAATTAAGATATTTCAACCAACTCGCCAGTTCAATTTGTTCCTAATTCTGGTAAACAGTACTTTGTAACTAATATAATTTAAAGTGCAATTTGTTTGTCCAAGTATGCTTTTAATTGTTCGGTTTAGTTGACTGAATGCTTTATAACCGTTGTAAATAATTTTGGGCAATCCCCCTTTTTAGGAATGTAGCTGGTGTGAAGGGAGCCACCACAGGACCCTGCTAATTACAATGTGGGGTTAGGTATTTTAATTGGTATTTTTATTTTTATGTCTTATTATCGATTGAGTGATTTATATCATATTAGTGAAGGCGTTATAAATTTGATCCGCTGTTTAATCACGCGTCGCCGATCACCTGTGTGGATATGTGGTACTTTCTCGTAAGGGCAACGGCACACCCCATTTTTCGCAAATAACATACATGCTAGATGTAGCAACGCGGGAATGGGAGTTCGCGTGTCAGAACAAAAACTTGGGATACTTACGGCAATAATAAA
Source organism: Haemaphysalis longicornis (assembly GCA_013339765.2). Lineage (NCBI taxonomy): Eukaryota > Metazoa > Arthropoda > Arachnida > Ixodida > Ixodidae > Haemaphysalis > Haemaphysalis longicornis. Next base: position 34,354,888 of record CM023452.1, on the reverse strand, counting down.
TCAGTTATATAGTGAACAAAGCTATTGACTATTTCTAAAATTACCCGAATTGAAGTCAAGCCTATGAGAGTCTTTCTTTGCTATACGCCTTAAGCGATGAGAGGGGTAAATAAATTTTAAGTCATTATTTGCTATAAAGAGGGAACAGAACCACGAAGAAAAGCTCTATAAACCAAAGGTCCTTGTACTGCCTACTTCAATCAGGACTACCGCTAAATAATGCAATTTTATATTGAAAGACCACCTTCCCGGGAATCTTGCCTAAGTTTTATTCACACTTCGAAGCACCCCAAATACTTAAAAATTCAAGCATAAATTTTTTGTTTTTTCTTACGCTCTATGTATCTGATATCGCTTTGGAATTCTTTGGTATTTGGCAATCTAACATCTCTTTGGTGCTCGTACATAACGTAGTTCTGTTAAGAATACAAAAACGAACTTTTATAGGAGCTATAACTTACATTCAAAAGGCGACGCCGGGCAATCCTTCGGGCGGCATGTGAGGTTTTGTCGGCACTTTGGGAGCAAATACCAGCGAAGATACAAGGCCATCAGAGTGTTGGTACAATAGTGGTGTACACATCCAGATAAAATAGCTATTTTCTCACAGATGATAAATTCAGAAGCATTCAACGTACACAATATTAAACCCCCTTTTCATGAAACAAATCGTAGTTAACGTCAAATCGAGAAAATGAAACTCCGGCTTTTAATAAAATCAAGACAAGCGTATTGCCCTTGCTTGTCGGCTGAGTGTTATTGTTGTTGCGTATGACTTTGTGGGAATTACGTTCAGAGTGTAGCGTCTTGTATTTCAAAAAGAGTAAGAATGTACTGCCGCGTAAAAGTACCAAAACATCGGCAAGGTCTAAAGCAAGCCGGTTCGTTTGAATTATGTTTCAGCCCTCCGCGAGAGCATGCCCCATAGCTTACGTTGATTCCAATACCATTAGGTTCGTATGTTTTGTACCTACATTCTTTTTTTACATAAAACTGAATCAGCGCAACAGGGTTGCGTAACTTATATTCTTCTAAAGTCAAGTTGTTAGCGGGTGGCCTTACCGGCCAGCGACCGTGTGCACACCTCTTGCGTGTTGGACAGCATTCTAGGTGTTAAACAGTTTGTATGAGAACACATTAAACGATACCGGCATGAATAGATCCATCTGTTGGCTATGTAATTTAACTTATTTTAAGTTCAGAGAACTTTAGGCGTTCGCCTTGTTGTCGTAGATGGCTCGCTGGAACCAAGTACAGCAACAAGGCGTTCCGTTGCTCTCGTGAACCGCTGGCGCTTGTCTTACATCTCCCCGTTAATTAGCGCAAAGAAATCCACAGGTACATTTTAGGCAGAATATGCATAATTAAACGGAAGCGCCCGCGTTCATTTAGTTAGGGACGCTC